>VSMD01141354.1:0-60960 GCA_008750895.1 Mirza zaza | reverse complement strand
AAAAAAAAAAAAAAAAAGAAAAGAAAAGAAAAAAGAAATTATTTAGCACTGAATTTGTACTTTCTTCTCTCCTGGCAATAATAGCAGGTATCTTATATGGGTGCTGGCATTTTGAGAGAAGGGTTATTTAATACATTATAGTTACACCCAAGGCATCCATGAATGAAAGAAAAAAAAAGGTTTTAAAACTGATGTAAATGAAATGATAAAAGTATTTAGTGTTTGGTTTTTAAACATAGAATTTGTACCATAGTTACTTCAGTTTGCATTGCATTCCCAAAAGCTATAATACCACATCATAAAGAATATAGGGAAAGGATCATGGGAAAATCATCAGTGTTGAAAAAAACAAAGAAGAGAGAAAAGTGGCATTTCTTAAAGAAATCAGCTGAGTGTATCACAGCATTGCTAAGTGTATCAGACCCATTAATGATGGGACTCTATAGGGAAATATTTACCTATTTAGAAACTTTGAACTTGGTGTGTACATTGATTTCTTACCAATGTTCTTTAATATTCCTATAGTAGTTTGAGCTACTTTAGTATTTAGTTAGTTCATGTTCAGGATATTCAAGGGAGATGAATGGAGTTCAGTTTCAATTAAATTAGGGAGACTAAGTAACTTGCAGAATAGGAAGCATCCATACTTATGGAAGTCTTATATACCAGTTTGTTTGTTTGTTTATTTATATATTGAGACAGAATCTCACTGTGTTGCCCGAGCTAGAGTGCTGTGGTGTCAGCCTAGCTCACAGCAACCTCAAACTCCTGGGCTCAAGGGAACCTCCTGCCTCAGCCTCTAGAGTAGCTGGGACTGTAGGCCTGTACCCCCATGCCTGGCTAAATTTTACTATTTAGTAGAGTTAGGGTCTCACTGTTGCTTAGGCTAGTCTCGAATCCTAAGCTCAAGTGATCCTCGTGCCAGGGCCTCCCAGAGTGCTAGGATTATAGGTGTGAGCCACCACACCCTGCCGTTGAATGCCAGTTTAATAGTTTGACATTGTTCTGTTGTTAAGAGGGGACACAGGAGAGTTTTTGTTGGGGAGAATGACAGGGGGATTATGTTCCTTGGAAATCTTAATTCAGCAGTGGTGCCTTCAGTTCTTTGGAGGAAGAAGAGCAGCTAGAAGGCTGTTGCCGCAGTCCAGGACAAGCCTGAGCAAAGATACGGGGTGTAGACATGGAAATGAGGAGGTGAACAGAAAAAACCTTCTGTTGGAGGAATTTAGGTCTTCATGGACTCTATGGAAGGGATCAGGTTAAGACTCTGGGAGGGGAGTGTGGCTGTTGACATGTGAGACCAAGGAGGAGGAGCTGGCTGTGCAGGAACATGAGGAGCTCACTTTATAATGTGTCTTTGAGGTGCTGTCAGGACGTTCTTATGGAGCACAGGGGAGAAGAGAATGGTGCTTTGGAGCAGCAGCTGCAGGGAGAGAGCTGAGGCTCATTCTCACTGTCCTCTTAGCACCTAACTTGATGCACAGCCTTGCATGATCAAAGCCAGGTGCATGGAGGCAGTAGGGATAGAAAATTCATGCGAGGAGTTTGAACTTTGGCTTTAAAGGAATGGATGCAATGAATGAGTAGAGAATTAACCAGCCTGACTTCCTTCCTTCCGGCTCCTTTCCCTCACTCCCTTTCTATGGGAAGGTTCAACATATTTGTATGAATACACCAAAGGGAAGAGACGAAAAGAGGGATGATGAAGGATTTAAAACAAAGAAAAGAATAAGTATGTGGTGAATTGCCCTTCCTTCGTATGACATTTCCACAAAAACAGTTGAAGAAGTGCATTTTGTCTCTCCTTGGAGGATGGAAAGCACTAAAGCGTGGGTGACTTCTGGGGTCCTCCTTTGCCAGGAGCACATTGTTAATATTTACAGCAGGCACAAGTGAACACACGAGATTCGTTTGTCTACTTTTCTAGTATAATATTTACTAAAAAGAGAGATGTTTAATTATATAAGGAAAAAAACAAGCACCAAAATAATTAGGTCGGAGAACCCAGGCACACTGAATATTAGGTCATAGGGCACAGTGTATCATGGGAAGAATTTCTAGAGTATTCCTGTATATACATGATTATTTGGTTGGATGCAAGTGGCTTTAGCAGGGAATTGAGTGTAAGAATCTCTTAGGTGTCCGGCGGAGTGGTTGAAAGTAACCTCAAGAAGCATGCAGCCTGGGGAGGCAACCCTGGTGTTGCCACTTACTGGCCATGTGACTGTGAGCAGGTTACTTAAAACTCTCTGAGCCTCAGTTTCTTATTGTATAAAACAGAGATAAACATAATAGCTACTTATAGAGGCTGCAGTGAGAACTATGTGAAATAATGTTTTTAAATTTATCCACCACATTGACGGAGCACCCGAGGTGTGCCAGACTTCTAGGTCCCAGGGCTGCAGCAGGGAGGAAGGTGGGTGCAGTGTTTGCTCTCGTGGGAGCAAATATTCTTCTGAGCCCAGGAGGAGTTAATACACTTCTCAGGAGGGAATATTTGTAAAGCACCAAGCCTGATGCCTGGCTGTGCTTAATCACCCTGACCCAACACCATTGACTTCACAGAGAGCACAATATTTTCTTAATTTTATGATGACGAATGTGTAGGGTTTCCATTGACAAATGAATTTGGAATTTTGCATTGAATATTTTTAATTTGAGAGAGGAAATTAATGAGTGCTATGGGTGTATGCACCCCAGCTGAACAATGTACAAGTGGGCATTATTTAGTGATCGTCATTTGTATGCCCGGGAAATTCTGATTAGGACAGAGACTGCTGGGAACTGACTTCCATGCATTTGTGCTGCTTCCTTTCTTTCCTTCCTATTGAGCGGTAGGCACGAGGGAAGAACTTCATTTTTCTGATATGTGCTTGGCACAGACTTTTTTTTTTAAAGGGCCCTGTGTTAGTCACATGTCTGGGGGTTATAAAACTGTACTTAAAGAGATACTAGTTTTGTTGGAAATAATCCTACAGGATTACATTCTTTAAAAATGAGAACACTTTAAATCAAAGGAAGATCACTATTCAAGTTGGACAAAGTTACTTGGTATGATCAGCAGTGCTGTCCGAGCATAGATATGTGAAGGATAGATACAAATGGGGTTGAGAACATGCTAGCACCTGCCCCTGCAGACTTCAAGAATTTAAAAATTGATGACGGTCATCAGGACAGAGGTCGCCGCAGAGCCGTTGTGGTGTGGTGTGTTATAGAAGGGAAAGCCCGCCTTTAGTGGCTCTGCTCTTTTTGGGAAACTGTTCTCAAACCTCTTAGCCAAAGGCAATCCATTAAACCTACCCACTCATTCTCAGGATCCCCTTTGGCAAAGGGAAGCTCTTTTAAAGTGGGAATTAGGGGCCTGTCCTCATTAATTAAAAATAAACCTTTTCTTTTTCCCGAAGCCAGAAAAGCTTTGTGTAATTATAGTGTGGGAAGGTAAAGGTGATCCCACACTTAAAAACCTACTCCCATCAAGGCACTTGGCTCTGCAGCCCAAGCGAGTCTAGCCAGGGTCTCAGAGGAGCTGGCCTTTGTCTTCACAGGTTACGGGCATCCCAGACGCCTCTTCAGTGTGCCCTCAGATGGCACAGCGGTGTCGTGACTCACCTATGCGGACATGACATCTGGGCAGACAAGAAGCAATTTGTTTCCTCCTCACCCCCTTGAATTACTTGTTTTCAAAAGAATAGATGAAACAAAGTAAACTCTTTGAGGTTTCCCTGAAGGCTTGGCATGGATTGTAGCTAGTTTCGTGTGTGTGTGTGTGTGTGTGTGTGTCCTTTGTATCCTATTCAATAATCCCCCCATCAGTTGCGTGCTCCTTTTGAAATATTCTCAATGGAAGAGTAATGGGTTTCAAGCAGTCTGCAAAAGGAAACACTCTTCACTTTTGCTCAACTGGTAGATAGATTTTAAAAATAGCTCTTGAGTTTTGCAATGTGGCACGCCACGTGTGCGATCCCGGACGACACATGTGTGCTGCGTGTCGCAAAACCCTTCACAAGTGTTATCTAATTAACTGCCTGATATCTGACAGGTGGCAGCCCCGCAGAGGCCTGCAGGAAAGGGGAGCTCCTGCACGAACACCAGTGGCTCAGAACAGTGTCTTTGTGTCTTGGGGTCGTGCCGCCTCAAGAGAGAATGCACCTTCATTGGATTGCTGTTGATACAGATCGCCCAAGACCCTAGTAGGGATTCACTGAGATCCTTTACCGTGCTCGGCAGCTTCTGGTTTTTGCCAGACAAGGCTGGTTATATAAACCTGCACAAGAGACCAGCACTTAGATATAGACCCTCTATTAGGGGAGGCTTTGTTGTGGGGATTTACTTGAGAGGCTCAGTCCTCCAGCAGGAAGTTGAAGTTTGGGCAAGCACCGGGTGATGGGGGTCTTCAGCACAGGCCAGTGGGGCAGGGGTGGCACTGGGAAACCGAGAGCAGCCCACACTTGGATGTCTGTCCATTGCTGGGCCTGTGAGCAGGTGGAAGGGACATAGTCACCAGGCTGAACGTGAATGAAGTAGAACCCTTGTCCTGGGAGAAGGTGAGGCGTATTGTGCAGTTGTCAGAATGGGGCCTTAGAAGGCACAAAACAGAACACTTGGGTACAACCGAGATAGGAAGGGAGGAGGACAGAGACTCAGGAAGCCTGTTTCAGCACTGGAACATTGACCAGAAGAACCAATAGATGTTAGCATAGCAATTAAGAGTCTGGACCCCAGAATCAAATCACACAGAAGCAATAGATTCCACCACCTTCAGG
The DNA here is from genome assembly GCA_008750895.1 of Mirza zaza. NCBI lineage: Eukaryota > Metazoa > Chordata > Mammalia > Primates > Cheirogaleidae > Mirza > Mirza zaza. The sequence goes on along the minus strand of VSMD01141354.1, from coordinate 56,197 downwards.
CATGTAGTCTTGGGCAAATTACTTAATCTCTCCATGCTTGTTTCCTTGTTGGTAAAAGTGGAAATAGTAGAAATTTCTGCCCTGTAAGTTTTTTTGTTTTTTTTTGAGATAGGGTCTCTCTCTGTCGCCCCTGGCTAGAGTGCAGTGGTGTCATCATAACTCACTGCAGCCTCAAACTCCTGGGCTCAAGCAATCCTCCTGCCTCAGCTTCACAAAGTGCTAGGATGACAGGCATGAGCCACGGAGCGTGGCCACTTATAATGTTTTTGAAAAGATTAAATGAAAACAAATAATGAAGTGCCTAGCAAGGTGTGTTGCACCAACTAAGCACGTGGTAAACGTTGGCAGTGTTGAGAGTGAAGCGAAGATGATGAGGATGATAGTCATGTCGATGATGGTGTTACTGCTGCTGCTGATAATGATGACAGGGACAGTCGTACCATGGAAGCACCCGAGACTTCAGAAGTGGCCCTAGCAGATGTACTCAGTTTGTAGCTAGAGACTTAATGACTGCCAGAAGGTGGGGAAGAGGGGTGCAATCTGAGAATAAGCCTTGTGGTCTTAGTGGGTACTCAGTAAATGCTTGGGGTTTATGAGATAAATGGACCAGGTACCTACAAAGGATTTTGTCACTATTCTTTCTGTAGTACTTTCTATGATACGTTGGTATACTTAACTGAGTCAGTCTACCAATTCAATTTATAAAGTGTATAACATTTGAATATAATTAAGAGGAAATTTTAAAGAAAAGAGTTGTTTGCTTTTATGTCTTCCCAAATCACTCCATTCAGCTCATCCTCCCCCCCCCCCCCCCCCCCCCCCCCCCCCCCCCCCCCCCCCCCCCCGCCTTGCCTACTCAGGATAAACAAGGACAAATGGCAGTCTATGCGATCTCTAATAAAACCCTTGACACATGTGGTAGAAGATATATATAGCACTTAGAATGGTTTCTGTCCTTTCTTCAACATGTTTCTGTCATTGTTTTGCTTTACTCTTCAACATACTGTCTTTCTCATGCTTTGTGGATCAAGTTATACACTGCTAATACCCAGGGACTAAAAACATGGTAGAAATTGAAATGCAATTTATAAATGTTTATAGATTCCCTACTACGTAGAAGGCACTAAGCTTTAGGTGCCATTGTGTCTCCACTTCCAATCTCTTGTACTCTATTGCCTTGCATTAATTTATTCATTTAACCAATATTTATTAGATACTTAATCTGTACCAAGCACTTTGCTAGATCTTGAGATATTAAAGGTGGACAACCTACAGTGTCTCCCTGGGGTACACAGAAGCCTGTGTGGGCAGAATAGTGTGGTTAAGTGTTAGGGCAGAAGCCTCTGCCCCAGTCTCAGAGGATCAGAGAAGGCCCAGGAGGAGGTGGCCTCCTTAATTCTCCCTAAGTTCTGTCAAAAACACACATTAACCTCCAGACCCCAACATGTAGCTTTTTTCTTTCTCTTTTCTTCCCCTCTCCGCCCCATCACAACTTTTTTTTTTTGAGACAGAGTCTCACTCTGTTGCCTGGGCTAGAGTGCTGTGATGTCAGCCTAGCTCACAGTAACCTCAAACTCCTGGGCTCAAGCAATCCTTCTGCCTCAGCCTTCTGAGTAGTTGGGACCACAGGCATGTGCCACCATGCCCGGCTAATTTTTTCTATATATTTTTAGTTGGCCAATTAAATTCTTTCCATTTTTTTAGTAGAGACAGCATCTCACTCTAGCTCAGGCTGGTCTTGAACTCCTGACCTTGAGCAATCCGCCAACCTCAGCCTCCCAGACTGCTAGGATTACAGGCGAGCCTGGCCCCCGTCACAACTTTTAAAGTCCTATTTAGTTTTGGTGCAACCAGTCCTTTCCCCAACACTGACTCTTGCCTGGCAATTAGTCCTTCTCATCTCCTGCCCATTCGGTTATTCTCATTGCTCATCCCAGCTTTGTGACATCTTTGGTGAAATTTGAGGGGATTATTGGCTGCTGTAAATTTGTTAATTTATGACAAAGAACGAATCCTCTTCATTTCCAAAGATCATTTTCTCTCTAATATAATAAGCGTTTTCACGAGTTGTTGAGGGTGTTCGTCTGGTGAATTAAAATTTGGAATCTTCAACAAACAGTCTTCATAACAGCTTTCAAAATGAATAGGTATAGCATTTAAAACTTGTACTCGGACGCTAATGATTTCTCATTCTAGCTTAGGGTTTTGTGACAAACGTGAGCATTCTCCTCGGATTGTCTTTATGGCGCATATTATAGAATGAATGAAAATTCAAGGGTTAGTGTTTTGAATTTGCGTATGTTGTTTTAGGGTTGACAGGGAAAATTTGGGTGGTGTGGAAGTGATACTGTATCATTATGGGGATTATGTCTTTTTGTTTTTATTTAAACAAGTCTGATTGTGCTCTTATAAGACTTTGCATTGTCTTGGTTCTCTAAATAACAATCCTATTTCTAGGTTCATGTCAGCCTTTTTAGATGGACGTGTAGTACTTGGGGCCAGGCTAGGCTGTCCTGCTAGCCTGTTACCCAGCCACATCAGTCACTGTGTTTGACCCTGCTGCTTTTATCTGCACTGCTACAGGTGCTAGGAAGGGACCATCCATCTCTTCTGCCATTGGAGATCGGGTCCTAATGGGTTTCTTGTTTGTACTCTTGAGGTTTTTGTTTGCTTTTCCTAAGAAAAAATGTTATCTGCTGGGGGAAAATTGCCTTAATGTTTACATACATGCGGATTTTCTAGGCATGTAATATGCATAATCTTCTATGAAATAGCTGTTTTCTAATTAACACCCCGGTGATATTTAGGTGATTGAGGCCAGTAAAGAGACAAGAAGAAAATCCTTCAATTCTGCCTTTCCATGCTACAGGAAAGGTGAATTTAATAAGGCATTTTAAGAAAAAGTAAAGCAAAATTTCTGTGAGGAAAGTTCTAAATTATTGATGTTTCAGAATCCTTAATAATATAATTCAATTAAAAAATAGTGTATATTGAATAATGTATCTTTAAATTATAAGTGCTCCGCAAAAATCTATGTATAGAGAAGAAATTTGTCATCATATGGGATTAAAAAATTAACATAGATTTTCTGTGTGATGGATCTTCTATGTCCCAGTTATGGTATGGAATCTTGGTAGTATGCATATATGTATATGTAAATTTGAACCAAATCTGACTCTGTGTCTATAGAAGAAATAACATTTAAAAAAAATAGATTTTTTTTTTTTTGAGACAGAGTCTCATTCTGTTGCCCTGGCTAGAGTGCCATGGTGTCATCCTACCTCACAGCAACCTCAAACTCCTGGGCTCAAGGGATCCTTCTGCCTCAGCCTCCTGAGTAGCTGGGACTATAGGCATGCGCTACCATGCCCGGCTAATTTTTTCTATATATTTTTAGTTGGCCAATTAATTTCTTTCTATTTTTAGAAGAGGTGGGGTCTCGCTCTTGCTCAGGCTGGTTTCGAAATCCTGACCTGGAGTGATCCTCCCGCCTCGGCCTCCCAGAGTACTAGAATTATAGGCGTGAGCCACCGCGCCTGGCAAAAAAAATAGATTTTAAGTAGAAACATTTTTGTTTCGCTTTCTGATTGTAAAAGCAGTATATACACATTGTAGAATAATCACAAAATTCAGAAAACCCTAAAAAAGAAAATAATGATTATGCTTAAGCCCCCCCCCCGCCCCCCCGCATGCTACCAACTCAGATGTAACCACAGGCGTTTGTCTGACATATATATCTGCTCAACACACATTGGTAACTGTTAAGTGCCAGACACTCTGCTGGGTTCTGGGGACACATCGGTGAACAAAACATACAGCATGTTCTGCCCCATGGAGTTTACACTCCACTGTTTATGTATGTACACCACATACCAAAATGCACAATGAGGTTAGACTGTATCTGTAGTGTTCTTGCTTATATTCCTTAACCTTCAATAAGGAATACTTTTCCCTTATTAAATGTTGTTCAATGTTGTTATTTTTAATCATTACATACCCTTTTGTCTTGTGAATATATCATAGTTTACTTATGTTCTCCAATTTAAGCTATTTAGACAATTTTCAAGTTTTTGTTATTATAAAAATGTGCCCATGAATATCTTTAAGTGTACATATTTATCTTAATAGCTTATTATCTCCTTAGGATCAATTATAGGAGGGACATTTTAAAGACTCTTGAAACACTGTTAAATTACCACCTGGAAATATTCTGTAGTTTGCACTCCCACCAGCAGCATATGTGCTCCCCTTTTCTTATTATATACTTCCAAGTAGTTAATATTACTGGCAGGGGGGAATAAAACATTACCATTTTGGCAAAAAGTAGTCTCATTGTTTCTTTAAAATTGTATTTCTCAATTTGTACCCCCATAATATGCTGAAATAAAAAAAAAAAAAAAAAGAAAAGTTCAACGTCAAAAAAAAATTGTATTTCTCGAATTACTTATAAGAACACACATATTTTTCTATCTGTATTTCTGTGGTTCATCTCTTTGAGTCATTTGCTCATTTTTCCATCTAAAGTAATGTTTTTCTTAGTTATTTATCAGCACTCTTTATATATTCAGCCATTTAGTCCATTTTTTGGTATGTTGCAAATTTTCCTTCAGGTGGAGAATGTGCATTTTCCCCCAGCTTCTACACCAAGTGAATCATGAGCAGGGAAATGAGAGAGTCTTTCTCTTGGCAGGGAGAAAACATTGGATTTTAAATCACAATCTCTCCCTAGCCCAGCAGCAAGGATTTGGTTGCTGTGATAGCAGTGCCCAATAAGTATTAATGCATAAGAAATACATTAGTTTTACAGACAGGCTTGCCTTTAAAATGCTAATATATACTGTCTGCCTGAGCTACCAGAACCATACCAGGTACAAGTAGGCATGTGAGCATGGTGTGGGTGAACTCCATTCTGGTTAAATGCTACTTTGCCCCGTCCCTTCCCCCATTTTATTAATCAGTGGTGCACATGAATTTAATTGGTTTCCAGAAAATGAGTGCTATGTATCTCTACCTCAGTGTGCCACTTTAGAGCTGTAGAAAGATAAACTTGGACCTCATGGTTGGGGATGAATGAACAAGATCCTGACAAATAGTTGCTGTTCTGAACAGTAGGATAAATTTATGTTTAAACCAGAGTAAACTATGCAACCAGGTAATAATTTTGAGCAATGAAGTAAGTTTGCTACAGTAACCGTTAGAGAAATAGATAAATCACGGTAATTTCAACATGGCACTTTTGCCGTTCAATAAATGGGTATTTTAAATTTCATTTGCTTTTGAACTAAGTTCCATAATTTATAGAGTAAGTCATTCAAAGATTAATGCTCAGAAGGAAGGAAAATCACTATACAAGAACAGAAACATATCATTTATGTATATTACATTGGGGCTGTGTCTGCCTGTGTTTTTGTTCTAAAACTGATTTTGAAAGCATTTATAATGGAAGAGGAAAAGTTTGCCCTGGGCTAACGTTTGGCATTTGTCACAACCTGAGATGCCAATTTTCATTTTATTTTTTTCTTTCTCAAATAGTATAACATCTATCCATGTGTTTTTTTTTTTCATGTTTTACATTATTAGGCAACACTACTAATTCAAAAGTTCATTTATTTTAAAAGTAGGTTTGTGGGTGATTTCAGAATGCACTGGATTGCCATTGATTCTGAAGCTTTTTTAAGACAGTTACACAATTTTTAAAGATGGTTTGAAAATATGAATCAGAGGATTAGAGAAGGATGGTTACATGCGATGATAGCACTTTGATTTTACAACAGCAAAGACAATAATAATAGTGACACTTCACGAGAAAATGTGAGCTGATCTATTAGAGAAGTCATTAAACTTTGGCATCATCCGTTTGATCAGGCTACACAGTTTTGTAAAACCCATTTTCAGACACCCAATCTGCATACTGATGAGTTTAGGTGTTATTTATATGATAACATAGAAGTCTTTGGTTTTTTATATTCTCAGTTATCTGTTTGTCTTACTTGACCTTGAGCTCCTGAAGGTCATTGGCTATTCTTTATAGAATGACAGCACCCAGCATGTCAACTGAGGACAGAGAGGAAGGGAAATATTGGTTGAATAAACGAATACATCAGTTTGTTCAGTTACAGGCTGTCACCAACTTCTGAAGTTCATCTGTTCTAAAATGTTTTGAGTCATTGAGTTAGTTCATTTTCCCATAAAATATAATGTAAAGTCTAAATTGTACTGCAAAAACTTATTTAATTTCCAGTGAGTACATGCCGGCCAAGCAGTGGGATTGCAGTTGTCACTCAGAGGTATGACCAGGTTCTGAAAAAGTCCCCACCCCAGGCAACAGATGCTCCTGTAGTCAAGCTCAAATCCTCCACTGATACAGTTTCCACATGTGGTCAACAATTTATTCTATTGTTGGACACTTGGCTCTACTTGCCCTTTCCCCTCATCCTTTTTAAAAAATGATATGGAATCCATCTTTCCTCTTTTAACTTTAAAATCATTAGTCTTGATTACCCCTTTTAGAACACTGCAGACCAGGTCAAGGTGTGGCTCCAAATGTACGAACCCTTTTACCTGTAGACCCCTGAGTCCAAGAGGCAGCTCTGAGCAGCCTTGTCTGGGCCGGCAGTTCTCAAAGTGTGGCTCCCCAGCGGGCAGCATCAGCATCACCTGAGAACTTGGCAAAAATGCAAATTAGCAGGGCCTACCCCAGACCTACTGAATCTGAAACTCTGGGGTTGGGATCCAGCCATCTGGGTCTCAGAAACCCTCCAGGGGACTGTAGTGCACGAAGTTTGAGAACCGATGATAGGGCTTATTGGGCTGTGGTCCCAGGCTGAGTGTTGTCTGATTCCCATGGGCAACAAGCACAGTGGGTGACATGCAGTTCAGCAGCCAACTTGGCCATCACGATCAAGGGGCCTTGGAGCTCTTGGAAGAGTTTGGTTCAAGATTCAGGCACATAGTATGTATCCAAGGTGCAGTGGTTGCAGCTGGTGGTGGGATACCTCCAGTCTGGTGTGGCCAGGTTAGCTTCAGGATGGACATTGCACTCATGTTAGAACTTTGTCAGTATTTTGAAATATCTAATTGAAAATTTTTAACTGGATTTGAAATCTATTACATTTTCATAAGAAATTTCACTATGCTCGTTAATCAAATAAAGTGCAGTTAGATCTTTGGAATAGAAATTGCCATAATCAAATGGTTGTAAAAGTGGTTAAAATAATTTTTATCGCTTAGTCGTGCGAGCAAAGTTTCTTGTTAGTAATGACCAACAAGAGCATAGAGAGTTCATCACTAGAAGTCCTGATGAATGGCTTATTGTCCTCTCAAGCATATAGACAAAGTTATTCCAACAAATTATTTCCAAGGAAGTAAGTTCAAGGCTCTTGTCAAAAACAACAGAAATGATTTTACTTGGAGGTTACCAACTCAATATTTAATATCTTCACCAATGCTCTGGGATTTTATTTTCTTTTATAGTCATTAGATATTATTTTAAAATATAAATTTTTCCCACCTCAGATCCTCCCAGTTTCTGCCAGTGTGCGGGGTGCTGTCATCGTTGGGGAACCTACTTGAGGGAAAGGCTGGGAGTCTCTGCACTGGCAGCTCCCTGCCTTCTGTTCCCCAGACCGGACCTCCTTCTCGTTTGTATTTCTTCGCTTATCTGAGTAAACAGCCTCATTCCCTCCAATTGGTCAACCAAGTCCACAAACTTTTGGTGACTCCTACGGATTGTACCACAGCCATGCTTCAAGATGGTAGAGCTCATCTGCTGTCTCCAGTCTGATTTCTGTCCCTACCCTGGAGACTCTCCCTGACTCCTTGAAATGGGTAGGGGAGTGTGGACTACAGGGGGTGGGGGTCCCTGCTAGGTGACTCAGTTGTTGGTATGGGACCTAAGTCCTGCTTTAAAGCACTTACGGGGCAAAATGAGCTCTGCAGGAGGAAAGCTTGTGATGTCACTCAGTATAACATAGTATTCTCTCTGCCAGTAGCCAGAGGAGAAATTTTCACTAGCAGAGAGAGTCTTGTACCTGTGAATACCTTAAAACATAAAAGTGTGATAACATCAACCCTGTAACTTGCCATGTAGTCCGTTTCTAGTGTAGGATCCCATGGCTCGCATTTTATGAACTAACCTTATTCCTGGATCAGTTTTACTTTACAATTTTGGTCCATCCCCACGCCCCAATTTTTATCATGTAGATTGGCTCTTTAACTTTTTACTTTATCGTGCAACATTGAACTTCAGTTTTGTAAGCCTTCTTAAGTCATTTTTGGGAACATGGCGAGGTCTAAATAAATACATAACTAATTAATTGCAGAACTTGAGACAAATGCCACAAAAGACTCAATTATTTTAGTATAGAGCATTAATGGCTAGGTGGAAATTGCCACTTTAGGTTTATTTCTTATCAAAGTTTCTATGACTTCACTGATCTATTAATTAAAGATAGATTTTTAAGGTTGCAGTTAGTGGAATAGAATTCTTCACTGTGAAAAAAGTTATTTTGCCTTGGAACTTTTGTTCTTTGATATGATAGGATGAGAGTACTTTTCCATTCCCTTCCACTCAGAAAAAATTTCTTATACCAGGTCATGAACTTGTGGGAGCCAGAAAAATGATTAACATCTCCAGTTTTATCTATGAATGATATGGGTGGAAGGAGACATGAAAAGATGAAAAGGTAGAGATGGATGTCGAAACTGACAAACCACTGCTGATTTTTACCTCAAAGTGATTAAACATTACAACATTCTTTTTTAAGTTCTTACAGATCTAAGTCATAGATCTTAAATATTTGTTGAATGACTTTGACTTCCCAGTGTAACTCTGCAACCCAATGTTAATTAAATGTTAAAACATGAAAATACATGCTCCAGACAGTGAAGTTGCAAACACAGATTAATGGAAGAAGGAGTCAGACTCATTGGCAAAGTGATCCAGTTTAAACAAACCAAACTGATAGGTGCCCGTGGGCACTATTCATGTGCAGAGAGCCTGTGCGAGGCTGTGAGACGGTAATATCCTTGGGGGAAGGAACCCATGTCTTGGTCAGGGCTGCATCTTTAGCAACTGAAATGAAGACCTGGCACCCAGTAAGTGCTAAGTAAATAGGTTTTGATGGATTATGGGAGGGTACAACAAATTCCTGTTACAAGGGCATTTACAGACTAGTCGAGGAAACCAATAAGTGAGTGGAAGAGTTGGTACTCATAGGTACACTTAATAAATATGCAGTGTAGCTAGTGATCATTTTGACCATACTCAGCCACATCATTTAAGGCATGGCTGGGAGGGAAGCTCTGACAGGAGTGGGGATTGAAGTTGGATCTCAAGGATAAGAGGATGATGGATGGGAAGGAGAAGCACATTTAGGCAGCACGAGCAAAAGTGACATTAGGCTCGCTGTGTGCTCAGGGGACGGTGGACACAGGAGAGGGTTTAGGATTGGTGAAGGGGCCCTTCTTTCAGAAATGTGGACTTTATCCTGTCAGTATTGTGTTTCCATAAAAGATTTTGAAAGACAGATGACACAGAGCGGTGTTCTTCTCAGAGATGAGCTTAGACATCCCTTGGGCATTTTGGAAGAATGCAGGTTTTGATCCAGGAGGTCTGGGAGGTGCTCGAGACTACACATATGACAAACTCCTGGGTGAGGCTGATGGCCCACGAACCATATTGATAGTAGTGATTGGCGGGGCATGACACTGCATCATCACAGCGTTCCAGAATAAAAGAAGGAACCTAAAGAGAATCAAGTAGTCTATTTGCCTTTTGTTGCCATTGGAAAAACAAAAGCAGACACAAAGGTCTCACTATGGTGGGGAGCAGGACTGGAATCCAGTCTCCCAGTGCCCAGGGAGGATGTCCCACTTTACCCCATAGTGGTGGCCCAGGTACCTGTGAGGCGAAGGGCCTCAAATGGAATGGATTTACTGGACAGATATAAGAAAGCTTTCGAATAGAACAACAGTAGCTCTGGGCAGCTTATTTAATGAGGAGCGAGACTTCCAGGACAATGTTGAGTTTTAAATCCTGGTAAAATGAACAGACGTCCCACGATTGGCTGGAATAGAGAAGGCAGACAGGAGGAGATCTGGTTTCTAGGCAAAAGCGAGAATTAGAATTTCAGATATGTTGAATTTCGGGTTACACTGGGATCTGCATGCATGATTGCCTTGCACTGTTCATGTGTAGATTGGTGGGGCTCATCTAATGGCCTTTGGGGAAGGGTGGCTAGCCCACAACTGAGAAGTCAGATAGCAGCCAACAAGTCATGGAGTCAACATTTGAACTTCCAGGACTTTGTGAATAGTTACGGTCTTTTTTGATTCTTCCAACAAAAATAAAGGTGTGATGATAATTTTTCTTTTCAAACTTGGAGAAAGGGGCCTGCTTTTTTAAAAGTTGAGAAATAACCTACTGGAATTTGGTAGCATGGACCCATTTGTCATTTAGAAGGAGAACAAATAAAAGCCAAGACTAAGCAGTATGCAAGGTATTTATTTAAGATACATATTTAAGCAGAGTTTGCCTATAGGTTTCTGCTTAGTTTATCTGTTATGATAAAGATCTCTCCTGAAGAAAAAGCATAGTGTACTTTGCCAGCTGAAAGATAACAGAGCTCTATAGTCTCCTTGTAAAGTGGTAGATGCCACATGAGTTTTAAAATCTACCACCAGCAGCACTTTCCCCAGCAGTTTAGAGCTAGGTTCCCTTCATTAATGGTGAGCATCAGTAGTAGCCTGTGGTATTTTACTTTCTAAGCCTGGTGCCTGTTTGCAAAGCATGCAGTGGTCTCTGGCGTTTCCACCTCTGCTTCCTGTACCTGGTGTGGAGGAGAACTTGGCAGCACGCCAAGCTGGTGGGCGCCGGTTGTTCTTCCTCTCTGCTTTTGGAGTAAGAGAAGGGTTTATCCCTTCTGCTTTTCCAGCTGTGAAGTGCATTTGGCTGGGAACACTGGCGGCGTTAAGGGAGTGGGGAGGTGTGGATTTCCACAAGACAGTGGAAACAAAGTCAGAGTGGGGATGGGGGCATGATATTTGTTTTCCAGGACCTCATTCTGCCCTGGGTGGGTTTTTGACGCTGGTGTCTCACACTATGGGTTGTAACGCTTTGAAGCAGAATGTAGTCATTTAGGGTCAGAGTCTTAGTTTTGCATTTGACCCATGCCCTTTTAGAGTGACAGTGGACATATGTGTGAATACACGTGCGAGCAGGTGAAAGCACACACGTGTACACGTTTTGGTTTTGGCAAACCTCTGATTTCATCTCAAAATATTTGGGGTTTTTTTCTATGTCAGACATAATAAACATTTGGGGAATGGTTGTTTCCATAAATTGTCCAACCAGACAAGAAATGGATTTGAGGTTTTTGCAGTAAGTTTTTTGGTCACCTGATTCTACTTCTTTAAAAAAACTATATAGTTCCATAGTTTAGCCTCTCAAACTATGAATATGAAATGATTTTAGGTCCTTCTCTCTTCATAATAAAATGCATGTATAGTTTTCTATGTTACTTATTTTTGAAAATTTTAACACCTCAAGAATGTATTTTAGGCCTGGTGTGTCACACCTATAATCCTAGCACTCTGGGAGGCCAAGGTGGGAGGATCGCTTAAGGTCAGGAGTTTGAGACCAGCCTCGGCAAGAGTGAGACCCCCATCTCTACTGAAATAGAAAAAATTAGCCAGGCATGGTGGTACACGTCTATAGTCCCAGCCACTCAGGAGGCTGAGGCAGGAGGATCACTTGAGCCCAAGGTTTTGAGTCTGCTGTGAGCTAGGCCGACACCACAACATCTAGCCTGGGTGACAAAGTGAGACTCTGTCTCAAAACAAAAAATAAAAATATAAATAAAAAAAGAATATATTTTAATACATAGAAATTAAGTTTTAATATTTCTTACATAGGTTTTTTTAGTTTAACTATTGGGATACAACTTAAATTATTATCAAAGTTATGCTTGAAAAATTGAGAAATATAGTCCATTAGGTTGTAAGAATCCTTTTAGATATTTTCTTGTGCATTATAAACATGTGTGGATAATTTAAAAACATATATGGGAAGTGGAGATTGTATTTTTAAGCTGATCTTTCAGCTTTAGAAACATATAATGGAAGTAATGTAACACTACATGCTTGTAACAAGTGCAGTAAGAACAGAAACATAGATAACATGTTAACATTTGGTGCATATCCTCTTAGAACTTTTCCTATACATGCATACATACATGTACATACAAACATGCATGTACACATGCTGGGATATGTTTGTATTTTGGTTTAATATTCACTGTTATACTTCATTAAGTTGGGGAGGTTTCTTTAAGATTTTGAAATGTTGTTAATGATAGCTGTCTTTCTTAACTAAGATATGCGTATGTGGTATAATGATGAACAGTTTAATCTATAGGTCATGTTTCACAATCCACTTTCCTTTTTTATTTATTTAAAAAAATTTCCGACTAACTTACAATACCCCAACTTATAGGTTCAGGTTCAGCCACCAGTGTTATATGGCCATCTTCCAGGTCATTCTGGATCCCGATATTAAACGTGGCCCAAATTATGGAGTTATTTCTCACTAAATACTGCTTAGAATAGTCAAGGCAAAGTCAATGAGCATATCAGACTCAAATGTAAAAGGATGAAAGATTTACATTTGGGAAACAAGAGTGAGTACTTTTCTAATGAACTCTCTTCTGTTGCATTCTACTTTGCAGTGCATTTCTTCATGTTCTTTTGCAACATCTAAATTTCATTAATATGTTTTTTTTCCTGCAATGGCCAAAAAAAGTCCTCCAGTGCTAGGAAAGAGTGAAATTCTGGTGATTGAGCCATTTGTTCAAGATTGAGCAGCAGTTAAGACCCAAGAAACTCTGATATCTAATCCTTAACTTTAAAATGTTGCTATTTCATGATCTAATGTCTGGAATTTTCTTCAAAGTAAAATGGGGTAGAGTTGCAGCAAGGATGGAGGTATAGGGTAAACAAAGTAGACTCTGAGTTGATCATTATTGGAGCCGGCTAATAGGAATTTGGGAGTTCATTGTACTGTTCTCTTTCCTTTTGCATATTTGAGTTTTTTTTGTTTTTGTTTTTTTGTTTGTTTTTGTTTTGTTTGTTTGTTTTTTGTTTTTGTTTTTTAGGTTTTTTTTTCAAACCTAAAACCTTAATTTTAGGTTTGAAATGAGAGAGCTGATCATTGTAGCCTAAAACAATGTGATACTTTGACTTTTAAGTGATAGGTGTGTACTGAAATATGTTGCCATGGATAAGCTACTTGAGTAAACTCTGTAAAATCCACCAAGTAATCCTTATGGACATTGTCATGAATAAATGATTTCATTTCATTCCTCATCTTGAAAAATTACAAGTGGGCCCATGTTGGCAGCCAGTGTAACAGGCTGCAATTCCCCAAGCTGTCCCCAACGATGCCTGCCATCCAATACTGTTCTCCTGATGTGACTTTGGCACTCTTCTCACCAAGAGAGAAGTGGGGCTGTGCCCTGGGAGGGCTTGTGACCCTGGCAGACGTCACACCACAGGAGGCTATGTTATACGTTATAGAAGGTAATACAGCTTCTGCCTGGCTCTCTCCGTACGCTTGCTCTTGCAACCCAGCATCGTGCTCTGGGGGGCGCCCTGGCAGCCCGCAGAGCACCCACAGATAGGTGTTCTCCCGTCCCTGCTCAGGTCCCAGCGGTCAGCCAGCATCAGCCTCCAGACCCAGGATGAGCTTTCTGGTGATTACAGCCCCAACCAGGCAGCCTTCGAGCCTGCCCAGCTGAGGCCCAGATACTGAGAGACAAGCCTTCCTGCTGGTGCCTTTCCGACTCCTTACCCACAGATTCTGTGAGCGCCATAAAATGCTTGTTGCTTGGTGCCACCATGTTTGGCAGTAGTAACTGCAATAGGGAGGGAGAGAAGAATCTTAATTCTCAGTGACCATTTCTTCTATAACATGCTCAAAAGTTACACATATACTCGATGACTGTGTGTTGATGGTGTTCACAAGTTTTATCATTTCTGCCCGCACGACTTCCAGATCAGGAGTTATGTCGTGGACCGTTAGTGCTCTGAGTGCAGTAGCTGTGGCTGGGCAGTCAGGGGCCTCCCTGCGATTCTTATCCACCTTCCCCGTCATCGCTTCCTCTCCTCTGCTGGGCTCCCAGGACTGTGCCTTTCTGCCCCTTTCACTCCTTTACACTGTTGACTTAGGGGCAGAGAAGCGGGCATCTTGCTCTGGAAACTAAACAAGAAAGGGAGATGTCAAGGAGACTTTCTCTGTCCATTTAGACCTGAATCCTTCATTCTTTTGTTGTGTGAACAGCACCCTTTGTTGCTGCGCACACGGCCACTGCTCCTCCTGTCTGACTCCATCACACCTTCTCACCCCACATTGTGCCATGAAAAAAATCTAATTATCTTTTTTCAGTGATAAACAGAACAAAAGGCCGTCCAGCACGTCTTCCTTCTATGTGTGTAACACATCCACTAAGACTTATTTTCCACTCTGCCCATGCGATGTTACCCAAGTGTATATCAGAACATCTGCTTATTTAATTCTACTTGTAGTGTTTTGTTTTTGTTTTTGTTTTTGAGACACAGTCTCACTTTGTTGCCTAGGCTAGAGTGAGTGCCGTAGCGTCACCCTAGCTCACAGCAACCTCAAACTCCTGGGCTCAAGCAATCGTACTGCCTCAGCCTCCTGAGTAGCTGGGACTACAGGTATGTGCCACCATGCCCGGCTAATTTTTTCTATGTATATTAGTTGGCCAATTAATTTCTTTCTATTTATAGTAGAGACGGGGTCTTGCTCTTGCTCAGGCTGGTTTCGAACTCCTGACCTTGAGCAATCAGTCCGCCTCGGCCTTCCAGAGTGCTAGGATTACAGGCGTGAGCCACCGTGCCCGGCCTACTTGTAGTGTTTTATTTCTCAGATTGGATAGTGGGTCAATGAGGGTTTGCTGTATTTTTTATTATATATTTTTATATGTTTTATACATTTTATGATAGTCACGTGGTACATGATAATTATTACTCCTAGGTACTTTTATGATAATAATGGAATTTTGCCAATAGTCCATTCTGTTTTTCTTTCCAAGTGTCATATAGTTTCCTTAACTTAGTGGACAATTTTAGAAACTTCTCAGTTGTGTAATATTTTTACTTTAGGATGTGTTTGCTCTAAAAAATGCTTTTAAATGATAACTATAGTCTCTTTTCCTTCAGGGATAAAATTAATAAGATGTACTCTGAAAAAAATTATTTTGTTGCATGTTCTAAAAAGAAAGTTCACTAGAGATATCATTGTACAAGATCTCCTGTTTTAAGTCAAGAAGCTGTCCCTGATAAAACAAATGTTCTGCATGAAAACATTACCTGGCTCCATCATTTTAATGTATGAATTTTAATAAATTATACATCAAACTACACACCCAACTAATTTCTTAAAAAGTAGCTAAACCAAGCTGATGCAGTTAAAGACACAGTCACAGTCAAGAGCACGTGTAGTCCCAGCTACTTGGAAGGCTGAAGATTGACCTGAGCCCAGGAGTTCAAGGTTACAGTGTGAATAGCCACTGCACTCCAGCCTGGGCAACATAACCAGACCCCTGCCTCTGTAAACAATTATTTTTTAAGTAACTAAAACACAATCAAATGCCTATTAAAAGTAACAAAGTAACATGTTAAGCTGAAATGTTTAAAATGTTGCTTTTTTTTTTATCATCCCACAGCTAAAATGGTTAGCAAGCAACCGCTTTGTACATAGGAATAGGTACATTTTGTATAATATACCATAAATGTTACATTTATGATATGACATGACAAATGATACATTCAACAAATAAAATCTATTAGAAAAATGCAGATGAACACATACAGTATAAGAATAGAAGATAATTCCCTATCATGACTATTACTTAGTGAGGTAGAAACTTAGAGCTTGAAGAAAAGGTGAAAATCGAGGAGGGGAAGGGAGTTGAATCAGTCATTTTTGTTGATGGTTATAGAAGGACATGGGCTGCAATTGGGTGGTAAAAGGGCAGTTTCAGAGAAAATTTCAGAGGAAATGACAGATCTCATCAGCATTCTGAGGTCTCTGTACCAACTCATGAATAGGGAAGATTTAGGTTTAAACATTTACCTCCTGCTGTTTAGGTTTGTAAATTTCTCTATGAGATGCTAAAAGGTTAAATGTTGAAGGAATTGTGATAGGTCTGTAAGTGCCAGGAATATCCAAAGTATATAGCCCCTTTGTTAACTGCACTTGAGTCTGACACGCTACCAATCGCACTTGGAATAGAGCTCAAACATTTTCCACGCACTATCTTGTGAAAATGGTCTTTCAAGTTTGGTAGAGAAATATAAATATTGTTGTTGTTCATAAAGGGTATGAACAACGGCAGCAAATGAAAACCAGGAAGACGTTAACGAGAGAGAAGTTCTGTGGGGCTTTCACAGCACTGTGATATCTTATAACAAATAAGGATGGGGGGGCTATGGGTTGGGGGGGCTGTGTGTCGCCAGTCTCTTAAAACACTTTTCTCTTTCAGGCTGCTTGGCCACAGTCATCCCATTCTCAGATGTACTCATCCCAGCACATTCGTTTTTTTAAAAAATTGTGGCAAAAATACACATAACAGAAAATTCACCCTCCCAATAGTTTCCAAGTGTATGGTATAATGTTGTCAACCACATGGACATTCACATTCGCTTTGACATTCTACATTTGTGCCAGATTCTTCCTCCCTATTTAAATGTATAACTTTACTCTAAGTTATAATTATTGTAGTATTTGATTGCTACTTTTATACTTCAATACTTTTTTTTTTTTTTTTTTGAGGCAGAGTCTCATTCTGTTGCCCGGGCTAGAGTGTCGTGGTGTCAGCCTCGCTCACAGCAACCTCAAACTCCTGGGCTCAAGCTATCATCCTGCCTCAGTCTCCCAAGTAGCTGGGACTACAGGCATGTGCCACCATGCCTGGCTAATTTTTTTTGTATTTTTAGTTGGCCAATTAATTTCTTTCTATTTTTAGTAGAGATGGGGTCTCGCTCTTTCTCAGGCTGGTCTCGAACTCCTAAGCTTAAATGATCTGCCCGCCTCCCAGAGTGCTAGGATTATAGGCATGAGCCACCACGCCCGGCCAATAAGTTTCTTAATATTGGTCTAGTTTTATGTTAATGATGAAATATGGCAACTTTAATAAATCGAATAATTAGATGCATATAAGAATGCATAATTTGCATAATTTATTTTCATCATAGGTAAATGGTTTGTTTCTTACCTTTTACTTTCAGAGGGGATAAAGCCTCCTTTAACCTTAAAATGGAGGTGTTATACCTAAAATTAAATTAAAAAATTAATACCTATATCTAAAATTATTTGATGCCTCTGCTTCTCTTTCAAGATTTAAGGATTTGTTTTCAGTGCACTTGTAATATCACACATTTATATTTCATTTATTGACTGGAGGCTGAGAGTTTTTAGTTTTAAATTTCCAGTTAGACTGGTTCATTTGTCTTACAGGAATATGTGATTTTTCAGGCTGCAAGATAACATCGAGTTAGCATTCCACCTTCCAAAAGGCACTGACAACTAGTCCTACATTGCCCAGCACTCTTACTGTATTTAGAACTTTGAAATCAGATTGAATCTCTATTGTTATTGAAAAATAACTGAAATCAAAAGGATTGCTGTAATTCAGTGTCCTAGTGATGGTCTAGTTATTAATATATCCGGAGAAATTTTTCACCATTAACTGTCAGTGCCGTTCAGCTAGATTGTGCTGTTTTCTTATGCAATAAAATTGTCAGCAGTGTCTAGCATTGAAGTTTGGAAAACAGTTCAATTTTAAGAGGCCAGATCTCTCATTTTAAAAGTACTTTAGTTTTTCCAGAAAAGCTGTTTATCGCTGCCATCTCCTCCCATTCTATACCCCAGCGTCCCCAGAATCCTTCCTTCTCTTCTTACACATCTATTGGTCTTTCTGGTGTGTGCCACGTTTGGAAGTCTCATTAAACCGGCATCTGTTCTGTTTTAGGAGAAACCCGATGCCAGTCCCACGTCACTTCAGCTGCGGTCCCAGATCGAAGTAAGCACAATGACTTTAATCATCTATTTTTGCTTCTGCCTTTTTTTTTTTTTTTAAGTGATATTCTGTACAAATGAGATGAAGCCTGCTGCTCTGCCCACACTGACAATACGAATCTTCTCTCGTAGGAGTCGCTTGGCTTCTGCAGCGCCGTGTCAACACCCGAAGTAGAAAGAAAGTAAGTTTTCCTCCCTCTGCCTAGGATCAGACTTTCCAAGAAGGTGTCTATTAGGTCCATGCTGAAGGAAATCCAACAGGCGATCCTGTGCGTATATACTATAGAGTTTGATGTCATTTTCCTTCATATGTTGTGTGTGGGTACATGTATGTAGGTGGGTGACAGTGTGTTTTGTAATCCGATTGGTGATGCCTAAGGGGTCTGCGAGGAGTTATTGATTTCACACTGCTTGCTGTGAGTGAACCCTAAATAAATACCTGGTTGTTAACATAGAGAAAGGGAAAGGGACAGGTAAGTTAACCACAAAGTTTTCAACTTTTGCATTAATTTTTAATATAGGGTGAAAGTTATCAAGAAGCAAGGGACAAAAGTCAAATACTGTATGTTCCAGAATAAAACAATAATTAAAAAACCCTCCCCTATACCTCATTTGGTAAATGACCTTTGGTAAGTGACCTTAAAACAAGAATAAACGGGTGTGTCAGAAGATGGCAAATGATCACTGACCTTTCCTGGTAAAGGTAATATTTTTCCTGCCCTGCCCAAACTTAAACCCTGTAATTTCCACTCTCATGGAAGATAATTTTGTGTTTTATCTTGTGTTTCTAGTATTTCTTTTAGGCAAGTTAAATAAAACAAAATCAAAAATAAAACAAATGTTTTTTTTTTCCCCATAACCTTTTCCTCTTCTACTTTATTCCGTCATAATTATACCAGAATGTTCTGTTTATGATCTTCTGAGGTAAAGAAATTTAAAGAAAGTCCGCACCTCTAAACAGACACTTCCTCTGGCTCAGAGCCACTTGTACCGTTCATGCCAAGGGAGGCATAGAAGTGGTTTAGGAATAAAGTATTTCTGGAATGAAAGGCACACGTTGGGAGAGCGTGTGTGTGCTTTAGAGCACAGCTCTGCCTAATCCGTCCAGTGTGTGTGCTGCTGGCACCAGGCAGCTCAGCAGGGAAGACTGCTTTGCCAGGAAGCTGCAATTGTAAACTCCAGAGGCTATGTAGGTTTCGTTTAGGACTGAGGAACGTTTGGGGTGATGTGCCAAAGAAAACCAAGGTGTTGCCCACTCAAGCTTAGAGGATAAATGCAGATATAACATGAACTCTTCTGTTTTGGTGGCATTGTGTGCTCTCAGATACCTAGCAAGGTGGAGGCTGGCATGGACAAGAGATTTTAGTTGACCTTGGTTTTGAACTTGGAGATACCATGGGAGTGTGGAAGCACTGAGCAAATGGGCTGTAGTTTCTCCTAACCTAGTTTACTCCTTACATAGCATGAGTCAGGCGGGGAGCTTCGGTGTTCATCAGAATCTCTGAATCCTTCAGGAAACAAGAAATGTTTGTCCTTCCTCCTAAGAGGAAGTGACTCACCAAATTTGTTCTAACCTTAGTTAGGCCGGGCAGTCCTTCCCCTCAGTTGTGGGGGAGTCATCATTCTTTCCGTGTTTATATCCTTTACTTAGTAAAATGTGGCATGACTCTTGTGGCCAAGAGGGAGACTGACGGCCTCCTCTGAGGTTAACAAAAAATGTCCAACACACAGACACACACACGCCCTCTCTACTCTAACACTGCCATTTTGCTTCTGTACTTCTAAATGATTCAAACTTACGTGTTTATAAACAATTTGAAAATTTTAAAACATTTTCCTTTATTTCTCTATTAATGGTTCTTGAAATCTATGGTACTCTGTTTTTTTAAGCTTTAAAAATCTTTCTTTTGAAAATTTTTAAACTTACAGAAAAGTTATAAGAATTGAGCAGTGAACTTTTATATAACTTTTACTTAGACTCATCACTTGTTGACATTTACCCTCTCTTACTCTCTCCTGCGCACGCGCGTGCACACACACACGCACACAATACCACTAGTTATTATTTCTGACCCACTTGGGAGTAAGTTGCAGACAGCATGACCTTCACCCCTAAATGCTTCAGCATATATTTCCTAAGGACAAGGACATTCACTTACAGAACCATAGTGTAATTACCACATACAGGAAAATTAACAATGACTTCTTCTAAAATATGATTCACATTCAAGTTTCTCTAATTGTCCCAAGAATGTCTCTTATAGCACTTTTCCCCTCAATCCAGCACTTTATTTTATTTTATTTTTTTAATGTCTTTTAAAATTTTTTCCCCAGCATATTGTGGGGGTACAAATGTTAAGGTTAAGTATCTTGCCCTTGCCCTCCCTCCCCCCTCGAGTTCAATCTAGCACTTTAAAAAAATTATTCATAGTGTTTATGTTATATCTCTTTTATCATATTTCATCTGAAATGGTTTCTTAGCCTTCCTTTGTCTTTTATGATATTGACATTTTTTAAGGGCGTAGGCTAGTTGTTTTTGGAGTTGTTTTTGTCATTTGGAGGTTCTTTGTTTCTTTTTTTCTCCACAGTGACATCAGGAGGCATATGATTATCTGTTTGTCCCATTATTGATGGTGTTAACTTTGATCATTTGGTTAAGGCAGAATCTGCCAGGTTTCCTCTGAGAAGTTACAATTTCCCCTTTGTAATGAGTAAATATTCTGTGGGGAGATAATCTCAGACTATGTGACTACCTTGTTCCTCTTCAATCTTTCACTTATTGGTTCCTCTTCAATCTTTCATTTATTGGTTTTAGATATTTTTAACGATTCTTGCTTGAATCAATTATTATCGTCATGGTTACAAAATGGCGACACTTATTTTTACATTGATAATTATTTTTTATTAAATCTTCCAAGAGGTGTTATTCTTGTTTGTTTTTAAAGGTGAGGTACCACTCATCTTTAGGTCAGATTATAATTTTAGTAGGTCTGATGCAGTGTTTGTATTGGCTAATTTAGTCATTATACTTGGAAATGCAAATAGAAAATTCCACTATCCCTCACATTCAAAATGCTCGCTGTTTGCTTTGCAGCTGAATGTCGAGTCCCTGGAGGGTGACCTGGCAAACCAGTTGGCCGTGTGTGGTTAGTGTCTGCAAAGTGTCTGCCAGCTGAAATTTTGTTCTGAGTCAGAGTGGTGTTCTATGGGCAGAAGTTTTCTTTTGCTTTTTATTCGAAAGGCAGGAGAACTCGGTAAACAAAAGTGGGCAGGTCCTTGCAGCAGCCTGCCCATGGAAGCAGAGGTGCAGAGGTGACAGACAACACAGGAAGTCGAGCCCTGGCCCCGCCTTCAGGCCCACAGTCTCCCCAGTTGTCACAGGGACCCCACGCACGTGCCTTCCTCCTTCCTCCCCAGCAAAGACCTCTTCTGAGGGAGGTATCTGGCATTAATTATGATGCAAATGTCAGTTTCCAGTAAATACATCACTTCTCCCAGTAGTATCCAGCATCTAACAGGGTTTAACGTCTTCAGTACAGGAGGTTAGCTCTTACCAGAGAGGTGGAGGTGAGTCTTTGGGGGTAAGACAAGAGGTGAGAATGTAACATACCTGGCACCACAGCACCTGGGTGTTCCTGCCACGTGGGACTGCTGGCCTCTGGTTGTGCTTGGCCCGCACGATAGACAGATACATAGATAGGGAGGTAGATACTAATACATAGAAATTATAGGAAGACTGATAGAAGCCTTCCTGCCCCTGTCACCGGTTTGGCTGGGTCCCCACTCATCCTTATTTTCTTACACTCTGTCTGGTCCCTCCATATGCTTTCACTGAAAGTTTAATAACAGAGGCCAAGGGAGCGCTTTC
This sequence comes from Mirza zaza, assembly GCA_008750895.1. Lineage (NCBI taxonomy): Eukaryota > Metazoa > Chordata > Mammalia > Primates > Cheirogaleidae > Mirza > Mirza zaza. Next base: position 34,232 of record VSMD01141354.1, on the reverse strand, counting down.
ATCCGAGCCTGTTCTATTTATATCCATCTACGTTGCTTATTGATGAGACAGTCTACTTTATTATACCAGCGTTGGATTTGTGTCAGCTGGCTGAAAAGGTGAACATTAGCTAAATTTCTTGTTACTCACCAGCTATTTTCAAGAATATCTAGAGAGTAAGGCTGTTTTCTTTTTTTTTTTCTTTAATGTGGCTGGGAAATTGTAACTCCCATTTATGAGTAACGACGTTAGCTACAAGTAACAGAAAACGTGACAAATAGTGACATAAACAAATACGAGGTTCATTAGACACATCCTTGTGTCATGGAAAGATCCAGGGCTGGCTCCAGGAGGCCTTCAGGAACCGGGACTGTCAGATTGTGCTTTTTTTCTTTTTCTTTTTCTGTTTCTTTTTCCCTCTCGTGACCTCCCCGTGGCTGCTGCATCTTCTAGGTGGGAAGCAGAAGCTGGGTGGGGGGCGAAGGCAGTCGGGCCAAAGGCCAAAGCACATCCTTCCCCAAAGCTTTCCTAGAAACCCTACCCCCCACATTCCAGTTTGTCTTCACGCAGCAACTGTTTACGGAGCATCTGCTCTGTGCAGAGAGCACCCTCCAGGCTCTGGGAGATAGTGATGCACAGACTAGCACGAGCTACAGGCCACTTACATTTGAAAGTATGGTGAGAAAATAGAAAAAAATAGCATATATTTTAAAGGGTCATATGGAGAAAAATAAAGCAGAGCAAAGAAGGGGGACCCAGAATTGGGTCACATGACCACCATGGGTATAGGTAGTTTAGGGATGTGAACATTTTTAGCTGAGCACATTGCTTCCCTGAACAAAATAGGGTTCTTTTCTAAGGCAAAGAGGCAGAATAAGACATTACATAGGAAACTAGTGGCAGTTTCTATGATACTTTAATCTTTTATTTGTGTAGTATACACATAAAACAGTAATTTGAAAGTTAACTAGATGTCTGACAAATAAGCTATGTGCCAAGATTATTTAGATTCATTATGTTCAAGGAAGGCTGGGCCACCTGGTTATTTCTTGGTATATTTATGGAGGGAGTGCTTGTGGGGTTGGTTCATATGGACTGAAAATTGAAAAAGAAACAGGTAATCATAGGTAATGTTTACTGAATTCTTGTTATGTGTCAGAAACTGATCTAAGCACTCAACATTGACTCATGTAGTATTTACAACAACCCTAAGATGGTTTCATCTATTATTCCCATTTACAAAAGCAGAACTGAAGAACAGAGAAGTCAGTAAAGTTGCCCAGGGCTGCACAGCTTCCGAGTGGCAGAGCTGGGATTTGATCCCAGCCAAGACCCCATGCTCCTAACCACTGAGCTATAATCCTTAGGTCCTTATAACATATTGCTTATCCAAATGGAGAGGTAGGGGCAAATCGAGACCCTTAGCATTAAATAAACAGCAGCAGTTAAAACCTGCACTCCAGTGGTTCTTCTGGAAATAAGAGCAAGTTTCGCTCTCACCCAGATATAAAATGGGTTTCTGTTATTTATCTGTAGAGTCAGGAAGGTCCAGAATAAATCCCAAAACTTCACCTTCGCCAATATTTATAACTTCTTTTCTACTAAGTCTTTCACCAGCGTTGAAAATTCACTGATTTAGTTTCACTTCTTTTCATTACCTATGACTACACTTGAACAATTTTATGGTGAAAAAGGCAAAAATATATAGCTTGATGGAAAAGGAGGATAAATAAAAACGGGGAAAGCCGATAGGGCAGTGTTTTGCAGTTGAATAATGTGGATCGAATATAGTTTCTAAACATTCTAGGAAAGCATTTACTCTGCCTGGACACAGCTTCTTTCTCAGGTTTGCTTCATCTGGCAAGCTGATTACTCTCTTGACTGTGTCAGCAGGAGAAAAGTCTCCTCCTCACAGATCTCTGCCTTCACCCCCTTTCGTCTCTGACTGCAGAGAAGCAGCCCCTGCTCCACTTCCTCTGACCCTCGTCCTTGCTTTGGTCGCCTGCTGCTTTTTGGCTTGCTGGCACCTCTGATCTTGCTTTCCTCATCCTCCTCCCCTCCTCGTGGTCTTCCCTCGGCCTGTCCGGACACTCATCCCTCGCCACCTGCTCCCCAGGTGGGTGAAGCTTCTGCACTTTCTCAGCCAGACCCTATTTCCCCTTGGCATGCTGAGAAGCCTCAGAAATTGGAGCTCTGCCCACTGGGGTGCTCTGTCCCCTACTGTCTCACCTTTTCCCAAACCCCTTACCTGGGCAAGCTCCATTCAACCTTCAAACCTCAGCTCTGGTCTTGGTCCCTCCCAGAAGTCTACCCTAAGTAACAGAGTTGAGGTGATGTGTCCTGCTACTTGTTCTCAACACCGCCTAGGTTCTCCTGCTACCATTGTGGTGGAGTGTGTGTGTGTATGTTGTCATCTCCCACTCCGAGTTCCTTGGCCTCTAGATCTTTCACTTCTCTACTGGCATCTAGAAGACATTCAGTAATGTTGAATAAATGAATTAAGGAGTGAGTGAGCACAAACAATTGTAGTTCTTCTCTCCCCCGTGAAAATCTTCTTGCCTTTCTTCTAAACTATAATTCTGTTTCTCTCCTTCCCCAGTTGTGAACTTTTCTATTAAAGCCTGACTCCTGTCTTCATTCCCTGCTGAAATGTTCTTTCAGAGACCAGTGGCCCTACAGTAACCAAACTGGAGGCCTCTTCCCACGTGCAGTCCGTGTTGTATCCTGCTGACTTTTCTTCGGGTCACACTTCTCTCAGTACCCTTGGTGTCTGTGACTTTGTGGCTTCCAGTGTCTCCTCCTTTTCCACCCACCCTTTGCAGCTCTGCCCATCTCTTACTGTGGGTGCTCCCCGGGCTGTTTATCTGGCCAACAAGCTCCCCTGGGCACACACCCATGCCCTTGGCTTTGAACTATGCACTCTAGATGTTTACCTTAGATTTACCTCTCTAATTCTGAGGCCCTTCCCAATGTGCTGGCCTTCCTGTGTGACCTCTTGCTAAACAATGCCAGCGGCCCCAAACTGTACAGCCTCATAACAACTCATCACTCCCTCCTGATCATCCTCTCCTGCTCTCTCTGACCACCCACTCTGTGTCCCTCCTTCCCCCTTTCTGTCCTCGGGACCACCTTCCTGGCCTTCACCCAGGCTTTATATCATGATCTTCTGCTTTTCTTCCTTGACCCAAATTTTCATTTGTCAAATTCTGTTGCTTCTAATGCTATAACTTCTTTACTTCTCTCTGTCTTAGTCCATTTTGTGTTGCTATAACAATACCTGAGACAGGGTAATTTATAAAGAATAGAGGTTTATTTAGGTCTCGGTTCTGTGGGCCCGGAAGTTCAAGGGCATGTCCCTGGCTTCTGGAGAGGGCGTTTGTGCTGCATCATAACTTGGCAGAGAAGCCGAAGGAGAAGCAAACACCTGAAAAGATATGGGAGACCAACTGGGAGGAGGGGGAGGCATGTTTTATAACAATCCACTCTCAAAGGAAGTGATCTATGCATGAGGGTTCTGTCCATGACCCAAACACCTTCCCCCAGGCTCCACCTCCCAAACTGCCACACCAGGAATCAAATTTCAACATGAGTTTTGGTGGGGACAGAAACAACCATACCCAAACCATAGCATCCTCTTTCATCTTCATTACTCCAAAGGAGACCCTTAGTGCTTTCTTTGTGAACTAAAGAGCATATAAGAAATTACTTTCAGATTTGTTCCCCTAAAATGCAATTAGGCCACATCACGATGAAGAGATACTCAGATCCTCCCGATGGCATCTGTAAATGAGGACCTCTCCATGGTCTCACCATGTTAATCAAAGCCCCCAAAACACAGCCCCAGCCCATCTTTATTGTTGGGTCTTCCATGTCTCCCAATCATGTAACCCAAATTCTAGCCCAGTGGACGCTCTTTTTCCCAAATGTGTGCTGAGCTGTCTGGATTGCATGCCTTGACAACATTCTCTTTCTTTAAGTCCTATTTTGAGGACTGTCTCCTCAAATGTGTTCTCAATCCCTTCATCAGCCATATCTTTGTCCCTTTGTGGACTCCAGTAGCATTTTGCATGGATCTGATGTCTCTTAATGTACTGTAATATGTATCATCATCATCATCATCATTGTCAACATCATCATAACTTTGCTCCTCTCATTATTTCCAAGTATTGGCCACTGTGCAAATCTCTTATTGTATTTATCATTTATTTTTTTCATAAACTCACTGTGGTATTTACTATATTTGAGACTAATTAGCTTCTCTAAGTCTCTCCAGAGCTAGAGACAAACAGCTCAATCCAGTCTAAGTGTCATTATAGCCTGGGAGTTAAGGTGCCCTGCCTCCTACCAGACTCTCAGGGTTCAAATCCAGGCTGTCTTTCTTACCAGCTCTGCAACTCTTGAGCAAGGTACTTGGCCTATCTTCTGTTTCCACAACTGTAAAATGAGAAGGATAATTATAGCAATTACCTTGCTTGGTAAACTACCACGCACATAGTGAGTGCTCAATAATCTTGTCTGTTATCATTGTCTATCCTGTCTGGCCCAAGTTCATGCCTTTGCGTGTTGCCACCTACTAGTCTTGAGCCACCTTCTAGTCTTTCTGATTCCATACAAGCCAGCATGGTGATGAGCTCCAAGGCTAAGTGTTCGTTCTCTTCCTCTTTCTGATTCTCTTCAGTGTCTTGAACAGCGGTTTGCACGGAGCAAGCGTGCATTCAGTACTTGCACTGAATTCACTGAACGCCCCTCGTTCTTTGCAATAGGGCTAAAACTAGATTGTTCCCAGGACTGGAATTAAAGACCTGCCTTAGTCTTACCTGTCACCTACTATGTGTCAGCGCCTCCTCAAACTGATAGTGATGTGGTAAGAGGTGCTTTCTGCCTGTAAATATTAACATTAAAAAGACAACTGTAAAAAATATGTAGCAGAGAGAATAGTGGCTTCCACAAATCGCCACGTCTAAGGGTTGCTCCCCTCTCCCCACCTGATTCCAATCCATAATCCTGTTCAAGTCTCTCCAGATGTTCCTCCTTTTTAGAATAGAAACAACAAGACTATATGATATTTCCAGATAAAAATTCAATATCAAGAAACATACAAAATATTTAGTTATTTTTAAAAAATCATGCCGTGGGATCATCAGTCCTCGCTTGGAAATAGTCCAGCTTCAGTGGGAGGAGCTAGTGAGGTCTGTGAGCTGCTAGGAAATCCAGGTCAAGCCATGTGCCTGGAGGCGATGCTAATGCATCCTGTGTCCACATCCTGTTTTTAGCAGGGCTGTGGCGTGGGGAGGGGACCCCAGTGTCCTCCCACGGGGAGCATACACGTGTGCCCTGTGTCTGTGTACAGCAGTGAGGAAGTCCTGGAGGCGTGCTTTTCAGAGGGGTTGACAAGGTGGTTCTGCTCGGTTCAGGTGGGGGCGGCCTCACCCTGTGCCCAGTGTCCTCCCAGGACAGGGAGCTGGGCCTGCAGGGCCTGTTAGGGCAGCACTACAGAGAGAGCCAGAGGCCACGTGGGCCCAAGGGCAAGGTCACTGGCCAGAAGGCCAGAGCTTTAAGTGTGCTGCCCGTCTGTGACTTGTCCTCTGTCCCCTCACTCCTTCAGGCTCAACTTCCTCATTGGCACAATGACGAGTCTGAGTCAGTGGTCTCCAAGGCTCCTTCTACCTGGGCCCACCTTTCATTTTCTGCCCCAGCCTCAAGCTGTGCCTGCACCCATCAATTTTGCTTGGACTCCGCACAGGTTACTATACTGTAGCTGGGGCGGACGCAGGAGCTGGGCAGTACCCGAGCCTGAGTTTAAGCTTTGCTAGATAAGGAATTACGAACAAGGTACTTGGATGCTCCAGCCCTCAGGTTTCTAATCAATGAAACTTGGACAATAACAGCTCCTTCTGCAGGCAGCCGTGTGAAATGCCCAGCGTGGCGCCTGGCACAGGGAGGTGCCCACATTCTGCGGTTCCCTCCCCCACCCTCTGCCTGCAGCGGGCAGAGCGTGTCCATTGTCAAGCTCATCAGATGGTGCCACACACAGAGCTCATCAGTGGCCATGGTCACTGGCCGTAAATTATGCTCATTCCCATGTGAGCCTTAGTTTCCTTTTTGATCCCCCAGTAAGGGGAGACCATTAGCCATTGACCAACAGCCATTCTCGTAGAGCCCTCGCGGTAGCAAGAACCAGCCGGAGTGTGTGTGTGCGGGCGTATCTGTGTCCGCACGTGTGCGGCTCCATCGCACAGCATATTTGAGGGGCTCAGCATTCCAGAATGCAGGGACTCGGGGTGGGAGCAGCTGGGCCAGAATCCTCCACCTCAGCTGTTCCCGACCGACAGCTCTGTTGCCCTTCCCTCTGTCTGGCAAGGGAGCCTCCAGCCGACCCGGCCACAGCTGGAGCCCACATGCCTGCCTGCATCCAATTGCTGGGGACAGGCGCTGCTGCCAGGAGTTGTTTAATGTACGGGGATGTCTGCTGCTATTCTCTCCTGTGTAAGAGGGAACAGAATATCGGGCTGGGCGCAGGACGGTGTCAGTAAATAAACTGCATTCCTGTACTGGCAGGAAGGGAGACTCAGACCTACAGTTTTCCAAGTGTGCCCTGCTTATCTTATTCATTGTCCTAATACATCCATAATGTAGATGGTATTTCACAATTAAGGAAACCACGGTTTAGAAAAGTAAATGACTTTTTAAGGTCACAGACCGTGTGGCAAGGCAGAGCTGGATTCCAGATTAGGTGTGTTGATCTGCTAGGGCCAAGCTTCTCACCCTCCCTGCTGTGATGCGGAGAAAGACGGGTGCTCTTGGAGAGGCCAGAGGCAGGCCACGCATGCAGCTTGTGAAGTTTAACTTAACGAACAGTTACCCAGTGTCTGCTGTATGGATGAATGCACTAGGGCCCTAGAAAGATGAATAGGATAGTAAGAGTAGCTGCCCTCACCCAGTCTGAAGATATGAAGAAAGAAGATTATAATGCAGTGTGAACCCCGTCAGGACGGCAGAACTGCAGGAGGGGGGATGGGCATGTGCTGAGGAACCCCCGGCATCATGCATTTGTGGGAGCTGGGTCCACAGCTCAGGTGAGGCTGCTCCTTCTGTGTCATATGGTGTAGGATGGGCAGTCGGGCAAAACGGACACATGCCAAGTGACAAGAGCAAGGACAGAGTGCAGCCTCTCAGGGTGGGCTGACACCCAGGCCACTTCTCACCACCTCCACACAGGCCTCCCGCTTCGAGAGTACAGGGGACCTGCAGGGGTTGCTGGCATCCTTCCTCAGGAGCTCCACACACCCCAGGCCCAGGACTCGGACATCCCAAGGAGGAGGCCCAGTGGGAATGTGAGCACTGCGGGCCCACCCTATGCCCCATGCCAGGGACCCAGGGGCACTGCAGCAAGGCCTCATGCCCACACTGACCTTGAAACTTAGACAGAACATGGCTACTTTCCTCATCTCATGTAAAATAGCTCTAGTGGCTCGAGCTACCCCCGAACTATGCAGGGAAGAGGATTCTGAGAGACGCAATGCATCTGAGCTAAAGGGGCAGATTCCAGGTGCACCGCAGGTCCTGCAGGAGTGCTCCCCTGGGGGAGGGTGGGGGCTGCTCTGAGGCAGAAATGGAAGAAAGGAAGTTCAGGTGGAAGAAAGGACGTGCCGAGCTGTGAGGGCACAGCACCAGGGGAATGGCATTGTGGACCTGGCCTGGGGCAGGCTCTCGGAAGGCCTTCAGAGGCAGCTCAGGAGTCGTCCAGTGCTTGGCTTTGTGAGTCAGAAGCAGCCGTGTCAGCAGGAGGAGACGGGCGAGGGCCTCCGGAGGCAGAGACCCTGACAGTCTGAAGCTTGTCAAGGCTTCTCTTTATTCTGCTTCCACTTTCTAAATTCTTTCATCCACAGGCTAGTTCCTTCGTTTAATCATTATGGAGCCTCTCTTTCGTGCCAGGAATACGTGGTGGTCAAGCCTAAACTTGGCCCCCAACCTCTTGTCTGAAAGTCTAGTTCAAATAGAATCTTGCAGTCAGGATAATGCTCACAGTGTATTGGCCACTTGTTTATTGTTTGGCTCTGTATTTTCTGAACATCTTGCTTGCAGTATTGCTTACTTTATGTTGGAGGCATTGGCGAGGGAGCACGTAAGGAGGGAATGGAGAAGGAAGGTGGGCACTGTGCTCCCCGGACTCCACTGGGTTAATAAGCCAGTGGTTCCAAGCGTATCCACACACCAGAGTCACCTGGAGAGCTTGTTGGAAAGACTGATCCTCAGCCCCTCTCTCCCACCCCCCATCCCCCCGTGGATTAGACTTTTCCAGATGTGGAACCCTGGAGGCTTTTAGATTAGATTCTCCAGATGTGGAACCCTGGCCTGGAGACTTTATGAAGTTTCCCAGGAGATCTGAAGCAGCCAGCTGGGTTTTATGAATTGTTGCCAAAACCTCCGTCTTGTTCCGTCGGACTTAAGCTCTTTCTTCTTCTTTGCATCTTGAGCACAGGTGGGATTGGAGGGCTGCTCAGCTGATGATGCTGGTAGAGGTCATGTTATCGTCATGGTGACACTGGCACGGCGTGGTGGTGTCCGAATCATTTCCAGCAGGTGCTGGTGCGCTCACAGAACCAGAAAGGGGAAGGAGGTGAGGCCGTCAGGGCAAAGTGAGATCCACAAGCAGAATTGCCAAGTCCCGGGAGCATGGCGCCCACGGCTCAGTGGGTCCAGGTGTGGAGGGCACACAGATGTGCCAAAGATGTGTTTGAATTTCGAAATGAGATCCGAGAAGACAGGAAAACTGGAGTTCCCCTTTTCATGCTATTTATAACATAGAAAAAATTTCCATCAGCTGTGTCCGTGGGGGAATTAGCCGTGAAGGGGGAAAAAGGCCGGAGTGGTTACAGTGGAAAGGACCCGGATTCAGGGGTGCCACCTTGCTCACGCTGCCTGCTGGGAGAAGTAGGGCAGGCAGGTGGCTCCCACGGTGATGTTCGGGAGGGGCGGCTGGTCACTGTGCTTCAGGGAGGAAGGAAGGGTCCTCCTTGCTCACAGTGCCTCCAGCTTTTGCCTTCAGGGTGGCTCCATCAACTCCCCTGCTGCCCCTCAGAGCAGCTGGCAGAGGACAGGAGGACGGGCTCGACAGCCCCCGGCCCCACGTCCCTCCCAGGGTCCCCTGTGCCCAGCCTGCACAGCGGCCAGCATGTCCAGCAGGCTTCAGGGACTGTGAATGAGAGCCACTGTTTGTTCCCACTGAGAAAGTTCTGACCCGTTTCCGGAGCCATCGCCATGGAAACGTCAGGGGGAGATAATTGAATGGAGCCTCTTTTCCTCCCATCTGCCCCGCTCTTCCTCACCCAGAGGCTAAGGCTGGAAGGGTGGGCACTCTGCTGCCTCGCCTTCCCTGGAGTGTCATGGAAATTTGAGAAGAATACTAAAAGCTGAGGTCCCTTACTGTGCCAGTCTCTGCTGGGATCAATGACCCCATATTCATCCTGTCCCAGTTGTGGTGGCAGTCCATTTTCGTACCAGCTCTTGAGAGGGGCCTGCCTGGTGCATACTGATAGCCATAGGCTTCCAGAGGCTTCCCTGTCCGTTCCTGTCCAGCCAGGCAGTCTCAATCCTCAGCCACATTTCCGTGCAGAAAAGCCTTTCTTAGACCCCATATATTTATTAATCTTACACATATGCAGGAAATTTTAAAATAGAAATAGAGGGAAGGAATAAATTTGCTCCATTTGCAAAACATGTAAACAGCCATTTAAAAATATAAACGAAGGTGTTTTCTTTTTAGTAGACTGCTTAAGCTCATACAATATTACTCATAATCTTTTTCTCATTTTATAAAAACTAGCATTTGTGTGAAAGTCGTGTGCTGCAACCCTGTTTTGTTTTACTTTATTTTGCTTTTGACAATAATTGAGTAATTCTTAAGATAAATACAAAAGATCTAAGTAAAATTTCAAATTCACAGTGAGGCCATAAAATGAAGCTATTAGTTTTTTATTGGTTATACCAAATCCAGAATGAAAAGCAGAAGTTCAAGGGACTTTCTTTTTTTTACACCTTAACTTGTATGCCTGTTGAAAAATCATCAAAAGTCAGAATTAGACATGGGGCTGCAAACTCCAGTGGCCAGGTTACAAACTTAAATTGCACTTTCTAGACCAGTAATTAGAGAAAATGCCCACTGTTTTGGCTTCGGGCTCACAGTATTGTACCTGTCACCGTGAATACAGTGATAAATAGGACTGTTGAGGCCCTCAAATGCACAGAGATGGAGTTTCAGTGGGAAAAACATTGGGTTGGGTGTCCGAAGACCTGAGTTTTAGTGGCAGCTCTGTGACTTACAACTGTTAGTTAGTTGTATGATCTTGGACAAGTCCTGAGTTCCATCACAGGTATGATGGAGCTAGTTCTTTTTGGAGTCTCTGTGAGCCTGAAATATAATGAGAATCTGCGAATGTGTTTGGTAAACCAGACCAGTGCTTTATAGACCTTAGTTGTTTTTATTCTTAACCTCCAAATGTTAGGATCCTATTCAGCTGGGTGTAACTGATATGTCAGTATTGGCACAAATGGGAGCAGATGGTCATACAGCAAGGAGTCTGGAGGTAGGTGTGCCAAGGCTTGTGCAGCTACTCAAGGAATTATTCCTTCTCCTACTTTACCATTGTGACTTCCTTTCTTATGACAAAATGATAATGATGGCTGCTTGGGCAACGCGCCCCTGTTTTAGGCAGGATGATGGGGAAGAGTCAAGGGCCAAAGACGTGTGTACTGAGTCAGCCCTTTGCATCAGGAACGCACCAGCTTTCGTAGAAACATCCCGCTATAAAGCACCAGTGCTCCTTCTCTGCACACACATGGACACCTGCCCCCCACCATCTGCAAGGGAGTCTGGGAAAGTGAGTATTTTAACAGGGTAAACTGCCACCCCAGAGAAAACCGGTATTCTGTAAATAAGAAAGAAGATGAGAACGGATATTGACATGGGAGGCAACGGGCTCTATCGTTCTTAACTTGTAGCGGGTCAGTAAAGTCCACCCGAGTCTTTGGAATCTCCTGGGAGTACAGACCGCGTAGTGTGCAGTTCCCTCATCCAGCTGTGTAGAGCTTCATTATCTATACCCAGCAAACAATAAGTCGTCACTGATTGTTTATGAGACTGGGTAGTTACTGATTCCTTTCTCTATGACCTTAGTTAAAAGAATGTTATGTGCCCTCTAGGATATGTCATGACGGTATTGTGAAGATTAGTTACTAAATTGGAAGGAATCGGGAAGGCATTTGTAACTTTGCAGTGCTGGGATGTATGCTGTTACTGTCAGTGGTGTTATCAGCATCAAAGCTGCCATCCACAGAGCAATTTTATGTCAACTTCGTAGACAGTTCAAACCCAAGAGGACACCAGTGAAAAAAAATATGGCCCTGATGGAAAAGAGAAGACCTGCTGAGAGGTTTTTGGAACCTCGTCCCAGATCTGATTCCCTACTCCAGGCCCATGTGCATTTTTGCACTAGTGTAGTCCTGGCCTTGGTGAGCCTGTGGCCTGGACACAAGTAGGCCAGGGACCTCCGTGTGGACAGATGGCATCTGGCTGCTTTCCAGACACAGAACTCTTCAGTTTCTGCCAGTGACCTGCATCATTCACTTTTGGTACAAGTTAGCAGTTGGTGAATGAAAGGACATAAATCTCTTTGAAAAGCACCTTTGTGAGGGATTTTCAGATTCAACAGGAGGGAGCCCTGCTTAGAACCAGCCCCTTACGTGTTGAGAAACGGAAGCACATTTGGAGAAGGACTAAGGGAGACTTGACTGGTAGGTGGAGCTGGTTGAAAGAAAAGGCTAATAATAATAGCTAGCATATTTTCTTTTCGTTTAATTTATTTTATTTAGTGCTTGGCATGTGCATGCATGTTCTAAGTACAGTAAAGGTTGTAACTCATTGAAACCTTTATAAACCATATTATTGACTCTATTTTGCATAGCAGGGAATTGGGATTCAGAGGGACTAGGTAACTTGCCCAGAGTTAATGATCAGTAAGAGGTAGAGCTTGGCTTTGAACACCCACATTCTGAGCCATTGGCTGTGCTGTGCCACTTCCTGGGTAGTGGCCTAGTGACAACCGTGAGACATCATTCACATTGAGGAACCAGTCAGCTGCTCATGATTTCCGCCAAGCACAAAACAAAAGGAGACAGGCTTGATTTGCAGCAGGAAAGACCATGTTTAGTTACCTAGAACTCCCATTTATCTCCTACAATTAGCACGGGATTGAAGGGTAACTAAAGGTGAATACATAAATTGACAGTATCTTTCTCCTTCTTATTTTTCTGAACAAGATGCTCTTTTGCGACATGTTATATAGAAGGAGTAGGCCACTCGGGTTGGGGAACCTGCAGCCTTGGGGGCCACATGTGGCCTTCTGGATTGTTGAGTGCAGCCTTGACTGAATCCAAATCTTATTGAAAGGATTTGTTCTGTGAAGTTTGGATTCGGTCAAGGGGCTGCACTTGGCGATCTGGAGGGCCACATGTGGCCTTGAGGCTGCAGGTTCCCCACTCCTGAAAGGCAGCAAACGTTTTCAATGTCCTTTCAGTGTAAGTCCTCCAAGTATAAGAATCTGCAGCTTGTGGTAAAAGATCCTCTTTGAATCAGAATTGAAGATGAGGTGGCATTATTGTTTTGAGACAATCTCCATACTATAAACTATAAAAGTCCTGCCATTTCTTTTGGAGTGTTAATGTTATGTAATTGATGGACCCAAGCCATTTCCCATGATATAAGTATCCATACTGAAAAGCTACTCAACATCAGTAGAAAATTATTTAATATACACTAAATAATGTGCTATATATAGTAAGCTAAATGCTGCTTAAGAAAGACAGTAGGATATAGACAAATAGAAATAATATGCTGAAAATAAATTGGATAAAGAGCTTTCAACATCATGTTCAATCATTATGCATAGTTTTTGGTAAGTCTAAGAGAAGCACAAATTGCTTTTATAAAGGGATTGAGAAGTGCAAGAAAAATCACTGTGCCCACCCTAGTTATTTGAGAGAAGTTAGTGTTAAATTTTTTTTTTTTTTTTTTTTTTTGAGACAGAGTCTCACTCTGTTACCCAGGGCTAGAGTGCCTTGGCATCAGCCTAGCTCACAGCAACCTCCAACTCCTGGGCTCAAGCAATCCTACTGTCTCAGCCTCCTGAGTAGCTGGGACTACAGGCATGCGCCACCATGCCTGGCTAATTTTTCTATATTTCTAGATGGCCAATTAATTTCTTTCTGTTTTTAGTAGAGGCAGGGTCTCACTCTTGCTCAGGCTGGTCTTGAACTCCTAAGCTCAAATGATTTTCCCGCCTTGGCCTCACTTGTTAAAAAAAATTTAAAGGAAGAACCCTAGTGATTTGGAACTGTTGGAATCTAGAATGGGAGGTAACATAGTGGCAGTACTTGGAATGAGGACAGTGAATTCTGTGAAAACTAATTTGTGAAGATGGTTTGGGGCAGCTCTGATGAATAGTTATAAGAGGTAGCGCTTATTTGGAAGTTACAAAGTGCAAGGCTAACATTCACCGCCTTACATATTCCTCCTAACAACCTATTAAGGCAGGTACTGTTTTCATCATCACTATTTCACATAAAAAGACAATCAAGGCTTAGATTGGTGGCAGAACTGTCATTTACCCCCAGCTCTGCCTGACTTCTGAGCACGTGTGCTCTTAACCTGTTCTGGGTCAGGCCATTGCCTTGGATTTCATACTGCAGACACCTGCCTTGATCATTTGATGAAGGTGACTTTGGAACAAAAAGCCAGAACGTACAGGCTGGGAATAGACTGTGAAATGAAAGAAAAAGCCTGTGTGGGGAGTGTTTTGACCAGCTTGACAAAATGTCACCAACGTTGTCATTGATACTAAATATTCATGGAGTTCTAACAATATGCCAGATTTTGGCAACAGAATTACTTTCAGTCTCAGCCAGTGAATTCCCAAGCTAAATGATGTCATGTGTATGAAACCCAGTGTCTATTGGCCATGAAGGGCCAGATCCCGGGTGTGCTCACTCCATGCACCTGCCTGGCCCTGACAGCAAGCACCTCCGAGGGCTGGGACCCTCAGTGTCTCTCTCACCTCACCTGAGTCCCGGCCCTGTGGCCAGGGAGAGGGCGACCCTTGAATTTTTATGCCAGACAGTACATAGTCTGCAATGAATTTTGTTTCATATTCGTTTCCGTTATACAGAGGAGATAGGTTTCTATGATAAAAATATCTTTGATGCCCAAAGAATAAGAAATATTAAATGAAGGAATTACTTTTTTTGCATAAAATAATTTGTCATGAAAGAAGCAAAATATGAATGCATGTAGCTAATCATACTTAAGTAGGACATAAAGAAAATCTTAACTACTTATAAGTTCTTCAGCCTTTTAACCATCTCCCTCCTTGCCCTGTCTGTGCACAATCTGATAGCACAAATGTGTCAGTCATTCTTCTACACCTTGAAGAAAAGGCTTCTGCTGGCTTTGGGGCCTGCCTTGGCAGGGCCAGGATGATGCAGGAAAAGACCCAGACACAGCACAAACCCTGATTCCAAATTCAGCAGGAAATAAACTAATGGAGAAGTTTATTTCCTGAGACTCAAGATTAAGGAACTTAAAAAAAAAATCTCTTAAGTACAGGTTTTCCAGTAACATATAACATATGTTCCTTTCTTGGAAATTAGGTTATAACTGCCTTTGTTTTTTTGTTTTTTTGCTTTGGTTATAATGAAGCTTCTGGACAGCCCTTCAAAGCCAAAACATGAAGTCTATTTTAGGATTTTCTTTATGCTTGGTTATTCATTGTACTTTTGTGGTATGCAGACTCAGTATGTAAAAACGAGATAGAGTTGTCTTTGCCTGGAGGTACCTTAGGCTATTTGTATATAAATAGACATGAGAAGAAAAATGAATTTGAGCCATAGTATTTGGCCTCCTTTCCTTCTACGAGCGGACAGGAGAAGCACGCAAGAGCAGTCAACACAGCCAACCCCTGAAAAGTATTCTGCAAAGTGCTTGGTTCTGATATCTCCATGGACCATGTTCAGATTTGGTGTTGAAAACATTCTATCTTCACATTTCAGTAATTTACCCAAGTGCAGGGCCAGTATATAATGGTGCCTTTTCTGTCTATCCCTTGAATCATAGGAAAGTGGTATCCTATAGAGAGCATATGATATGAAATTTTGTTATGTAAATGAGAAAGAGTATGGTGAACAGGGCAAGATATTAGACTCAGGAGTCAGAGAGAGGGCTGCCCAGCCCAGCTTGGCCTCTGCCCAGCATGACTGACCTCAGACAAGTCATCCCCCAACCCTCCCAAACCCTCCCCCCTCCCCCCTTCCCCCCCCTCCGCACAGTGATGGTCTTGTTCTGTGATGAGTGGCTCACAGAGAGCATTGTGTTTGAGAGGTGGAGTTCTACACAAGTGTAAGGAATTCCACTTGCACCTGTGCTTGTTCCTCCTTTTGCTGCATGGTCTTACCAGGAACTCCATTGGAAAGCACTTGACTCACTAGAAAAGAAAATACGGCAACCTAGAATTTACCCTGTGTAGAGTCGGAGGCAGCAATATAATTCTTGTAAAATGGAGTTTAATACGATTCTAGCCAGAAAAGGCAAAAGTGTACTCTCCTGGTGTTTCCTCCCACTCACCACTCCTCCCTGAGGCTCACTGGCTCTTTTTAATCCCTAAAAATCAGTTTCCCCAGAGGGCAATCTTCATAATGCCTCTTTTTATTGTTTCATAGCTTTGAAGACGCCAGTGACTTCCACATTCTTATCTCCAGCTCTAGACTCCAGCCCTAGACTCTGTCCAACTCTTTCCTTACCATCTCTACCGGGGTGTCCAAAGTAGGCCTCGCATTTCCTGCCGTTTCCCCACCCCGCCTTCCGAATTTGGGGAAGGGGTGTTATGCAGCTGGTCATTAGGTTTCAATCATCACCTCTTGAGAGAGGCCGGCTCTGTCCATCCGTCTTGAATTCTCCACCCTCCTTGACTCTGCAGTCTCCCTCCCCACCCCTTCCAAGCTACAGGACCACAGGAATCTTATCTGTCTTGTTTCCTACTAAGTTCTCAGAGGATGCCTGACTCATACTGGGAGGCAAAGAAATATTTGCTGGGTGAAAGAACGAGTGAAAATGAATGAACAAAGCAATTTAACAAAGAATTTGTAAAAGACTGAGGTTGGAGGAAATAAATTAGCTAAGCACTGGGGATGCTGTCCTTTAACTTGGTTTTTTGATCTAATTAATACATTCCGTAATTTAGGGGTTTTCTTAAGTGAATTTAGTTTTCAGGGACAACTAAAGGAGTTTAGGAATCTGGAGGAAAAATTGTTCTCACTTAAACACTGTTGGGATTTAATAGTAGTAGTTATTGATGAAAAGGTATTTGCTAAGGTTTGATTCTGTCAAGACCAGCCTGGGCAACATATTGAGGCCTTATCTGGTCAAAATGCACCTGGGCATGGTGGTGCCTGCCTATAGCACCAGCTACTTGGGAGGCTGAAGCAACAGGATCACTTGAGCCCAGGAGTGTGAGACTCTAGCAGGCTATGATCATGCCACTGCACTCCGGCCTGGTTGACAGAGCAAAAACCCTATCTTTAAAAAAAAATAATAAAAAAATATAATTATTGATGATTATTAAATCTTTAAATAGATCTTCAGAGTGCAACAAAATGTAAATTATTGCTTCCTGGTCATTGAAACCCATGCTGAAGTTCCCATCCTTTTTACCCATTGACAGTGAAAGTTGGTGGATCCAAGAGGCCATGGATCTGCCCCCGGTGCCTGCCCTTCTAAGGCCAGCAGTGCTGGCTGGAAGGAAGGATGTGCTACCAGGAGCCTCTTTGGAGCTGACTTCTGAGCATTAATTTCTTCCACCAGGAGATCAGTAAATGACCCCCTCCACCTGCTGCCTTCCAAATTTGGAATTGGGTTACATCATTGATTTTTTTTTTTTTTTCCTCCTGCTAGATGAATTCTATAATCAGTCTCAAGGAGAAAGGAGACGGCATTTTGCATCACTGCTCTGCCAACTCCTGTCTGCATTCAAATTCATACGGTGTCATTTTCCTCCTTTGCAAATTTGATGAGTTGAGGAGGCTCATATTTTATGAAACATTGGCTTGTTATTCTTTGGACAGTGTCTGGATGGTGCACTGGTGAAATTTTAAAAACAAAAAGTGCACTCACCGCAAGATGAATAAAGAAACTACAGTGCCATCTGCTGGCATCCTGGGGAAAGGCAAGTGATGACCAGGACACATCTAAACCAGAGGATAAAATTATTCAAAATATGTGATAGTTTGAAGAAAGTAGATAAAAATAATAAAAACACTGTAAAATCATCATTTTAGAGAGGAAAATACTGTTATATTTTGTGAACACTACATGTTAGAAAAAACTTACCTTTTTCTGCAGTGTAAGTTCCAAAGCATTTTTATGATATTAAACATTCTCCTTTGTCAGAAAGAATGAAAATAGGGTTGGAAAAATAGAAATGAGCCTTTGAATTGAGATGATTTTATGTACCTTTTTTCCAGATTAAAGAGCGTAAGGTATATATTGGAAGAACAATGGGGCTGGAGCCTCGGTCACCTGGGTACAGTCCCGTGTTGGCCCCATGTAGCTGTGAAACCACCGGCCGCCTCCTTAATTTCTGGAGACCACAGTTTCCTGTAAAATTGGGATTGGATTAAATGATTGGAAAAAATTCCTTAAAACTCGACGAGGTTTTATATTCTAAACCAGCAAAGGACTAAAGGACAGTAATCTTTCTTTAGACCATTTTCCCACAAAAATGTTTCTTTTAGAAAAAGTAAAAGCTCACATACATATTTTTAATTCATTATATGGTTAACCTGTTTTATCCAGAGCGAGGGATATTTGATATGTTTGGATCTTAGCAATTAGGTTGAGGCTTTCCTAGTCCACAGAGTGAGTATAAAAATACTAATACATGCGGGGCTCCCTGTGCTTTTAGTGGCCCTTACAGGAAGCCTGCTCAGCCATGCTGCTAGGTCACGGCCAACAGAAGTGAGGGGGACTGATGCATAATACTGCAACTTCAAGTTCAAAATCCAACAGTAAGATGTGAAAAAAAAATGTTAAAAGTCCCAACTATCCTTAAAGGTTATTGCTCTTTGAAGGATTTCATGCCTTAAGCCCTAGCCCACTAGCCAACTGCTTGCTGTCTGCAGCCTTTTTGTTTTGCCCATCCTTCCCCAGTGGCCCTTTGCGTTTTTGAATTCGCTTTTGCTGCTGCTGCTGCTCCTTCTCTTTCCCTTCTTCTTGTTCTTCTTTTCCCCTTCTTCTTTTTTATTTCTTTTAGAATCTGGGTCTTGCTTTGTTGTCCAGGCTGGAATGCAGTGGCGCAAGCATAGCTCACTGTAACCTCAAACTCCTGGGCTGAAGCGATCCTCCCACCTCAACCTCCAGAGTAGTTGGGACTACAGGTTCACACCACCATGCATGGCTAGTTTTTTAAAAAAGTCTTTTGCAGAGAAGGGGTTTTGCTATATTGCCCAGGCAGTTCTTGAACTCCCAGTCTTGAGCAATTTTCCCACCTCAGCCTCCAAAAGTGCTGGGATTATAGGTATGAACCATTGCTCCTGGCGACATTTTTGTTTGTTTGTTTGGAGACAGAGCCCTGCTCTGTTGCCCCGGGTAGAGTGCAGTGGTAACATTGTAGCTCACTGTAACCTCAAACTGCTGGGCTCCAGCAAGCCTCCTGCCTTAGCCTCCCCAATAGCTGGGACCACAGGTGTGCACCATGACACCTGGCTAATTTTCTATTTTTTTGTAGAGATGGGATCTTGTTCTTGCTCAGGCTGGTCTCAAACTGACCTCAACTGATCTTCCGCCTCAGCCTCCCAGAGTGCTAGGATTATAGGCATGAGCCACCATGCCGGGTCAGCGATTTTTTGATGACTTAGATTTTTCCTTGTAGTTTCTATGTTCGCAACATAGTAGTAAGGGGAAATTAACTAGAATTCAAATGTAGCTCTTGTCCTCTACAACTGTTTCTCCCCTGATTCTGTTCTCAGCTCCTACTCTCCCCTAGTTTACAATGGAAGCCTTTCAGATTTTTGTGCCGGCCAGAAACAGTTCTCTCGTCTCAGCCGTGCTCGTGAGGCTGGGGCCTTCCATTCTGAAATGGCACCCAGCAGTCAGCCAGCGCCAAGGCAGCTGCGCTAACGGGTGGCGGCTCATCAAAGGTGGCTCTGCATGGAAAAGCCCCTCTCCCCTCTCTCTGGTCACCTTCAGTTCTTGAGGTCCTTTCATCTGCAAGGTAGGCAGAAAATCACTCTTGGGTGACTTGAATGTTCTGCTTCTCTTCCTCTAACTTTTTCAGTGTAACTCAGATCTGGCTTCCAACCTCTGTCTTCCCAAGCAGTCAGACACCGAAGAGTATTTCACCAGACACCTGTTCCATCTTCCATCGTGGCAGTGAGGTCTGAGTGAAGATTCTGGTTTCAGTGCCCTGAGTGTCTGTGCTTCTGTTCTGACGTAGGTTCCTTCTGTCTGGTTCCTGTGTCAGCGTGCCCAAGGACATTGAACTTGCCCTCTGGGCTTTGGACTCAATTAATGAAAGATCGTGCTCAGAGTTCTACTCTTTTGTTTTTGCGACAACCAATTTTAACTTTCTTTGGTTACCCTGCCTTCTTGCTTTAAATTGGTATCTAAGTATTTTCTGGAGAAATGCTTAATCAACTGGTTTGGGGCTGTGTATACTTTTCAGGTTATTCAGGTTCATCTATATTAACCTTCACAAACTGGCAGCAAGGGTGTAGGGTGCCACGGTATAGGGTAGGATGTGGGGCCAAATCTGGTGGCCAGACATGCATTGATTAACTTGAACACATTTCTAAAAACATGGAATTATTTGCCATCACTTAAAAATCTGGGGCTGTCCTATAAAAATGCAGATTTCTGGCTTTTCTTTGAACATTGGGGGATTTAGCGAGACGAACATTGCACTTGCCACTTGGCATTAACCCCCGGAAGAGTTGTATACTGGCTGCTTCCTCTGTTGGGGGCATCCAATCTCCCTCACCCTCCTCCCACCCCGACCCTTATTATTCATACAACTGACCACTTCACTCAGCTGCTGGGTAGGTGGCCCCTGCAGTACTGAGTGTACATTTTCATTATTATTTGCTTTCTCTTTTCCACTTACATGAGAGACTTCCCAATGGCCATAACTTCACTGGTACTTAACAGTTCACAGAAGTGAAAGGTACTTGAGCAATCAACTAGTGAACTCTATTCTCTTCATTTAATATTATAGGTTCTACCCTAGAGTGAGTCCTTAATAAATCTTGACAAATGGCATACAAGGCCATTTCTACGAAGCCAGCAGACAGGTAGAAAAGGCCCATGGTAAACATCCTACACAAATTTCCCCTGGCTCTGTTAAGTAGGATGGATGCAGGGTCACACTGGTTAGGAGGAATTTCAGTTCTCCCATGAAAGCAAGGCTCCCTGGTAATCCAACGTGTTCTCTTTTCTAGGAACCCTCTTCATAAATCAAATTCAGAAGACGGCTCTGTAGGTCAGTACCACTTTCCTTGGTTTAACTGTTTAATTGCTCTCTTTTAATGCTTTAGAGATAACATAAACATGTGAAAACACTAAAACCACAAAGATCCCGTCTAGTCAGAAATAAACACTGTTAAGATTGTGATGTATAACTTCCTTCTCTCTTTTTTTCATATTCATGAGGATTTTAAAAAAACATAATCGTGATCATATTCTACATACTATTTTATAATTTTTGAAATTGAATAAGTTATGAACACCTTCCCACCTGATTGAATATTCTTTACAGTAAAATGTTTAAGTCTGCACAATATTTCATCACCTTGGATGTGCTGTAATTTAATTAACAAGTCAGTTCTGTGCTGGACCTTTAGCTTCCAGTTTTTTTTGCATCGTAGACAAATGATGGCTGCCGTAAAAATCCTGTGGTCCTTGTCCCTGAGAACATCCTTAGGATATATCCTTCAATTTGGACTTTCTGGATCAAAGATTATGCACAATTAAGGCATTGCGTATTTTCTAGATCCTTGATTATAAAATGCATTCTTGGTTTAGTCATAGCTTTCCTGTTTGGGTTAGAGGGTGGGTAGGCAGTAGCGATTAGGAGCATAAGTGCTCACCTCAGGCTGCCTGGATTTGAATCATGACTCTACCAACTCAGTCTTTTAGACCTTGAGCGAGTCACTTTTTCCCCCAAGCCTCAGGTTTCTCATCTACTAAATGGGAACAATAATATACCATATACGTGAGTATTAAATGAGAAATGCCCTTAGATAGCAAAGTGCCTAGATATGGTTAAGTGCTGAACAAATGTTAGCTATTATCATTTATTTTTTAGGCCGCATCTTCCATTTCAGAAACATTAAAATGGGAGAGGGGAAGAAGGGACTATAGCTTACAGTCAAAGAAATACATTACCAAATTTCCTAAGAGAAGGTTGAATTAATAACAATCAGTTTTCTTTAACCCTTTGTGGCTGACATTTGCTTTAGTGTTAAGCTCGAAGGCAGCAGGCACCACGAAACTTGCGCTAAGATAAGAATACATCGGACATCTCAGGCTGAGTGGCTCTGATTTCATTCCCATGGCTCTGAGGGTTGTCAGAACTTAAATAAAGGCATCCTGTTTTGACAAACAACGCCCTTTCTAGCCCGAGAGCGCCGTGGACGTAGTTCCCACATGTCTGCTCTGTGTGGCATTGCTTGGCACCACCAGTCTAGACTGTGGAAACCCAGTACTTTTCTGGGCCCTGTTTCCAGTAGCCATAGAGCAACCAGACAGACACCAGATGGTGACAGAGCTGCTGTTCCGAGTGTGCCACATCAGCATGATGGCAGCTATCACTGCTTTTTCTTTTTAAAGAATAAAGGATGGTTCTGCTCATTCATTTTAGTTTCCCTTTACTTTTTAAAAGATATTACTGATTTTGGTGATTGAAACCCTACTAAATATTAGAACTGTCTGGCTATGGCAGTGAATTTGTTATCACTTGAAGGTCACCCACAGTAGTCAGGGAAGGGTGGGGGGTTAGTGAGAGACCTAGCTGGGAGAGGTCACAGCTAGATTGCTATCTGTTTTTCCTGTCCTGTGCCCCGGGTAAGCTGTAGGTACGCCAGAGAGGTAGGATCATGCCCCACTCATGCCATAGCTAGACCCATGCAAACTACACACCATAGAGAGACAATGCAGGCCAAGCCCGCAGACCGTGGGGACCAGCTCTGTGACCAGTGGGCACAGGACATACCAGTCATTCTGTTCTCATCGTTAAATCTGGAATCGCAGAAATAAACCCAGGGTAGATCAACAATAGGAATAACAACAAAACATTAAGTTAACTTCTTAAAATATCCTATTTGTGGTGTAGTTGAAGTAATTGTGGCTAAGACCAAAGGGGGGAAATATACCACAAGACAAGGCAGAATTAGGCATGCTAGTTAAACAAACATCAAAGTGAATACAAGAATGCATGTTTTGCCTGCCTTTTTGATGTTTCTTTACTTCTCATCTTAACCCCATTGCACCATTTCTTGCTACTAGGAAATTTGCATTTCTTTTTAAACAACTTTATGGGCATTCCCCGGTCTTTCACAAACTGAAAGGGAAAAACTGTCTTTTTGTTAAAATCAAAGTATTCGTATTAGCTTTGAATTATAAGGAAGAGGCTACTTTTGTTATTAATGAATTTATTGCTTGTGCTTTTTTTTTTTTTTAAGGAAAAGGAGACTGGAAGAAGAAAAATAAGTATTTCTGGCAGAACTTCCGAAAGAACCAGAAAGGAATAATGAGGCAGACTTCAAAAGGTACTGTAGTGCAGCTGGCGGACAGTAGGTCCATTTAGCTCTGAAATGTTGAGAAGCCCGAGCCGCTAATCTAAATGGATGCTATAAGTTAGAATAACTGATTGCGTGTGCTCATAAAACGTTCAACTTTTGGACATTCCTATCATTACTTTAAGACTTCTTCCCAGTGGGTTTTTTTTTTTTTTTTTTTAAGATTAAAGAAAACAAATGGGAAGAGTTAGCAGTCCTTTCTTTTCCATAGATCTGACCACAGAGACTAAATCTTTAGTTTTCTCAGTGACACCAACTTTGGAAAGATCTTTATTTTGACCTTACTAAGATCTAACTTAAAAGGGTCTAGGAAGTCTTAGCTTTTGCTGGGTTTGGACTCTACTTGGAGTCTTTGCAACTTTGCATTGAAAGTCTTCTGAACTTTTAATGCTCTTCTGCGGCAGGGCAGTTCTGGGGTTGTTGCCCCTGGAAACTCTTAACGGCCTGACATCATGGGAATTTGCCCAGGCTGCTTTGTTAAGGGAGTTCTGCTCTACTCTTGGCTGTGTCTTTTGTTGTTGTTTATATAGTAAGTAAATATGTCACCCCTTTGAGGCCCAGTTATGTAATTTATGTTTCCCCAGTATTTAGAGAGGAAACCGGAACAAATGCACTTCCAGGTTCCAGTCCCGCTGAGTATGGTTATCAATAGATGGAAATTTTTCCTTGCTCGCCGGTGACACGACTTGTTTTCCTTTACAAAATCATAGTGTTTGCTGCAGTTCAGAATGTGTCTCCGATTATCTACACATGTGGAAATGAGAAAAAAAGATGAGAGCGGCAGATATGCCATAGCACACCTGGGTTCCTTGGCAGCAGTCCACATGATTCTTTTTTTTTTTTTTTAAGTTGTTCTACTTTTAAAGAAGTTATTCTTGAACATTCCCAGTTTTTCCTGCTGATATACCGAGGATTATTTGTGATTCAAAACAAATCTTGGGTGCCAAGGCAGTCTTATTTAGGAAGAAAGCTAAGGAGAAAGAGAGGTAGAGAGAGAGGGAGGGAGAGAGGGAGGGAGGGAGGGAGGGAGGGAGGGAGAGAGGAAGCCAGCAGTTACAAGCCCACGTGGGTTAAAAACCCAGCCAACTCCCCATCACCCTCTCCACGATCAGAGACAACACAGATAGGAAAATGAATCAAACTAGCAGGCTTCTCTCCTCCCCGGCACACACTATTATTCTTCCCGTACAAGTAGATGAGTGGCAAAGGGAACTTGAGTAGTATTTCCAGACTGATTGATTACAGAATGGAAATGAGATGGGAAAATACAGGGGAACATAAGTTCCAAAGTAGGCCCTGCCTGAAATGGGTTCCTGTAACTCTGCAGCCGGACTCTTTCGCTCTGTCCTTCTACACCAAGGGCATAGTAAGCCACAGCCGAGCACCCGATTGACACCAGGAGTTGGTGAAAGGTGAATGAGAGAGACGGGGCAGGAGCAGGACGAGGGACTGGAATGTGGGCTTGTTCTCGGGCTGCGCCTTACGGCCCACTTCCACCGACATGTCCTTCCCTACTCACGGACCACTCACATGACTGTCACTCACACGACTGGCCAGCGTGGCTCAAATACAGCACAGGCAACAGCAGTCTGTTTGTCTTGCAGAGAAGACTTTAGAAGGAATCTAAGGGGGGATTCTCTTCTCTGAGGTTTTGGCTGCTTTCAGTTTAGTAAGGTTGAAGGGTTTGACCAGGCTTCGGGCTTGGACTCTTGTCATCTTACCTTCTTCTGTTGTGACTGACAGTTTTCTCCCACTCCTCTGCAAAAATATTTCTTCCCATTCATATTTCTTTTCTTTTTTTTTTTGTTTGAGACAAAGTCTCACTCTGTTGCCCAGGCTAGAGTGAGTGCCATGGCATCAGCCTAGCTCACAGCAACCTCAAACTTGTGGGCTCTAGCGATCCTCCTGCCTCAGCCTCCCAAGTAGCTGGGACTACAGGCATGTGCCACCATGCCCGGCTAATTTTTTCCATATATTTTTAGTTGGCCAATTAATTTGTTTCTATTTTTAGTAGAGATGGGCGTCTTGCTTTTGCTCAGGCTGGTTTCGAACTCCTGAACTCAAGTGATCCTCCTGCCTCAGCCTCCCAGAATACTAGGATTACGGGCACAAGCTGCCACGCCCAGCCCCATTCATATTTCTAATGGAGAGAACCCTCAGCTAAAGCAGCTGTGCAGTGTTTATCGGATCTGGTTGAGTGTTTAAATGATATCTCTACCCTGCCTATAACGAGGACCTCCGTGTCACTTTCTTCAATCCCCCCCCCACAACTGGTCACTCCATTTCAAAAGCTCTACTGTTAGAGGGATTGTTTCTATCATAGCATCCATATGTTCTGGGAGCCGATTTCGCAGTTGGAGATGCTCAGTGTGGTCCTATTGCCTCGAGGCTCCACGAGTAACAGGCAGCACCGTGCCCCTGAGCAACGCCCCTCCCCAGCCCGAGACAGCGGTCTGTGAGCATGCGTGTTCTCTTTTATCTTTCTTCCTCTCATTCCTGCTACTCTCTCTCCTCAATCTCCAGGGGAAGATGTTGGTTATGTTGCCAGCGAAATAACGATGAGCGACGAGGAACGGATCCAGCTGATGATGATGGTCAAAGAAAAGATGATCACCATTGAGGAAGCCCTTGCTAGGGTAAGCATGCGGGTGTCTCGGCTCTGTCAGCACCGGGCCACTTGACGTTTAAAAATATTGGGGGCATCAAAGGGTATGGGAACATAATATCTAAAGTATTATTTTGGTGGTTATCAGGTACCCACATTGTCAGATAAAATATTTATTACATTCTTTTTCATTTTTTTTTTTTTGAGACTGAGTCTCACTCTGTCACCTAGGCAAGAGTGCAGTAGTGTCCTTATATTTCACTGCTTCCTCTAACCCCTGGGCTCAAGTGATCCTCCCACCTCAGCTTACCAAGTGCTGGGACTACAGGTGTACACTACTAGGCCCAGCTAATTTTTCTCTTTCTTTGCAGAGACCAGGTCTCACACTTGGCTGAGGCTGGTCTCAAACTCCTGGCCTCAAGCAGTCCTCCCACCTCAGCTTCCCAAAGTGCTGGGATTACAGGCATGAACCATAGCGTCTGGCCAGATGTTTATTACATTCAGTTTACTTGATGTAAGCATTCCACCTTGTGAAGTGAAGCTTCAATTCAATATTTAATAACTACACAAATGAATGAATAGCAGACAACAGGAGAAAAATGACCTTCTGAATACCATTGCAAAATTTACAAACCTTTTGAAAAGACTAATAAGGATGTAATTAATGGTACAAAACTAATTATTAAGTAAAAGTCAAATAAAAACCTCAGTTCTGTAAGATGCCTTCACAAACTGGGCTTTGAATCTAAAGGTTTTGCTTCAGATATACCTTAAAATTTTGCTTCCTTTCATATGTAAGTAAATACTGATTGCAGTTTATTGTGTCTCTTTTTTTTCCCCTGAGTTAAATTAGGCACTAACGGAAACCTAATAAACCTTGAGGGTAGCAGTTATGATAGTGAGGCACAATTTGTTAAGAGATTCTCCGCCTTGTCATTGACAACAGACTAATTGGCTCTTGGATTTTCACATTAGTCAGTTGGGTCAGTGCTGTGTAGATAAGTCACAAATAAACAGGTTTAGAAATGATTGAAAACCTTCCAATCCCCAAGGATCCATTGAACAAGTTCTAACTTTACTATTGTCTTAGTCATTTTGTGCTGCTGTCACAGGAACAGCACAGGCATGTTTTGGCTCAAAGTGCTGGAGGCTGGGAAGTCGGATGTCAAAGAGCAGGTTTGGTGTCTGGTGAGGCCCCTCCCCTTCCCATATGGCACCTGTGCACTGGATGCTCACCTGGCAGAAGGTGGAAGGGCCAACAGGCAAAAGGCAGCCGAACTTGCCCTTTTATAATGGAACTAACACCACCCTATCATTCCCAGAAGTCCTACCCCCTAACACCAACTCGACAACAAAATTTTGACATGAACTTTGGAGGACACAAATATTCACCCCATAGCCACCATTAGTTGGAATCTTAAAGGTTTGAAACCTCAAAACGGTGGCTAGCACACTCAGTTTGGTTTAGTATACAGTAGTCCCCTCTCCACAAGGGATACATTCCAATACCCCCTGTGGGTGCTTGAAAACTTGTCTAGTACCAAACTCTGTTTATACTATATATTTTCCTATACATATATACCTATGATAAAGTTTAATTTATAAATTAGGCACAGTAAGAGATTAACAACAATAACTAATAATCATATAAAACAATTATAACAATGTCTTATAATAATGTGAATGTGTTCTCTGTCTCAAAATATCTTACTATACTGTACTCGTCTATTTTCTGACCACAGGTAACTGAAATTGTGGAAAGCAAAACTGCAGATAAGAGGGTTCTACTATATCTGTTTCTGAACCTCAATAGTTAAGGGAAAAAAGTTTAATTTGTAGCTGAGACATTGTTGGGGAAAAAACCCCACTTATGTGGGCTGGCAGATGGGACTGGGTTTACTAGGAGACCTGGTGGCTAGGACCGCCTTGGGATACCCACCTGCTGGCTTCTCTCCCTCTGTGGATTCAGAGACTTCCAGACTGAGGTGGCAGCCGTGACCGGGATGGTGTTGCTGGGCTCATTGCAGATGAGGCAGCTAGCTGCTGCTGGACAGGCGATGGAAGAGGTGACAGGTGACAACCTCCTGTCCACACTGGTGATCACCTAGCCTTCATCCTCAGCCTGGTCTGTTCAACCACACCATCAACCATCTGGCCCAGCTGCCAGCCAGGGCAAAAAGTCACCATACGTTTTCTCTCCGATTCCATTCCTTGAGCATGCCATAGCATTGGGAAGTCCAGCTGAATTCCTAGAAAGTGCATATGAGACATGCAGACCTGTATTTAGTTTTAACATGGCAGCAAGATATTAATTTCCTCCTGGGAAACGATGCCATTGAGTTGCTTTTTTTTTTTTTGAGACAGTCTTACTTTGTTGCCCAGAATAGAGTGAGTGCCACGGCATCAGCCTAGCTCACAGCAACTTCAAACTCCTGGGCTCAAGCCATCCTTCTGCCTCAGCCTCCCAAGTAGCTGGGACTACAGGCATGTGCCACCATGCCCAGCTAATTTTTTCCATATATATATATATTAGTTGGCCAATTAATTTCTTTCTATTTTTTTATAGTAGAGACAGGGTCTTGCTCTTGCTCAGGCTGGTTTCAAACTCCTGACCTCGAGCAATCCGCCCATCTCAGCCTCCCAGAGAGCTAGGATTACAGGCGTGAGCCACCGCGCCCGGCCTGCATTGCTTTTTAATAGTAAACTGAAGGGAAGTTGTCTGCAGCCATCTGACAGCAACTGTGTGGGAAGGGGGTCACCTATGTTGGTGTCTAATCCAGTGTTCTTAGAGCATGAGAAAAAAGCAGCCTTGCTCTAGCTCACTTTAGATAGTACGTTTCTGTAATCGAAAAAGAAACAAAGGAATATTTTCAAGTTGGGGGGGATGTGCAGGAAAAAGATTGCTTAAAGCTCCTTCTGAGCTCATAATTCAAGAACTGGCCATTGTTTACATGAAAGGCAATCAGAAGGCAACTCGGCAAGAAGGTGGCACAGCTGCGGGCAGATCTGTGAGGCGGCTCCCGCCAGCTTGGCTGCCTTTCCCTGGTCGCAGATGCAGCCATGGTGCTCATCGAGGGATCAAGAATATTGTCCATGAGGCAATCTGCAAATGCAGAAGCCCGAAGAAAAAATTGGTGCCGTTCTCCAAACTCCACTAGATTCCAGTTACAAAGATGGGCACCCTCTGACTAAGGCGGATGCCTCAGAGATGCTGTGTGGACTGCCCTTCTCGGGGTGGCACACCCCCTCAGTGCCAGTGTCTAAATGAGCTGCTTCTTAGCTAGAGATGGAACACTTCGAGAAAGATGTTATTGAGAACAGAAAATAAAGTGCAGCGAGGATCTGCCTCCTTTAACTTATGAGCAGCTCAGGGTCTGGGTTTACTTCATCACCGTATTAAAAACATGTTAAGACTTAGACCTCTTGCAATTACCCGTGGTCAGAAAATAGATGAGTACAGGACAAGACCATGCTAGGGCCTTGCTCTGGATTATTGGTTCAAGGGAATGTTGTGGCTCGTTTGAGCTTCTATCCAGACCACTCAGACTTTCTCTGTAACAGCAATGAGGCTGTTTTCTTTTCTTATCATTTGTGTGTTCCCTAGAGTAGCACTTTTAATACCTTTGCATTATGAGTTGGCTTTGCATTCAGAGGCCTGGCTTTTGACCCACCTCAGTTTCAATATGCCTTCCTCTCTGAGCTTAACCACCTCTGGCTTTTGATTTAAAGTGAGAGATGTGCGACTCTTCCTTCCACTTGAACAGTTTGCAGGGGTCCTCAAACTTTTTAAACAGGGGGCCAGTTCACTGTCCCTCAGGCCGTTGGAGGGCCAAACTATAGTTTAAAAAAAAAAAACTATGAACAAATTCCTATGCACACTGCACATATCTTATTTTGAAATAAAAAAACAAACGGGCAAAAACACCCGCATGGGCCCATGGGCCATAGTTTGAGGACGCCTGGTTTAAGGCCCTTGTACTATTGTTAATTGGCCTAATTTCAATATTGTTGTGTCTCAGGGAATAGAGAGGCCTGAGGAGAGGAAGAGAGACAAGAACCACTGTGGAGCAGTCAGAACACACACATTTATCAGTTAGGTTCCCCATCTTACCTAGGTATGGTTTGTGGCACCCCAAAAGTACTACAATTGGAATGTCAAAGATTATTGATCACAGATCACCATAAGAAATATAATAAGAATGAAAAAGTCTGAAATATTGTGAGAATCACCAAAATGTGACACAAAGACTCAAAGTGAGCATACACCGTTGGGAAAATGGCGCCAACAGAGTTGCTCGATTCAGGGCTGCCACAAACCTTCAATTTGTAAAATTGCAACATCTGCAAAGCATAATAAAGTGAAGCCCAATAAAATGAGGTGTGCCTGTACTCATTTAAAGAGCGTACATAGCTCTCAGCAAGTAAGTTCAGGGTATTCAAATGTTGTACTGGTTCTGCAAGATACGGAAAGCCTAGTGAGACACTTGGAAGTTACAGGTTATTCATTTACCTGGGTAATTTTTGTGTGTGTTGGTGAGGATAGGAGGGTAGGGAGTAAACTCACATTTCAAGACTTGAATAAAAGAGAATACCAGTAATATTTTTTGTATGATGCTACTCAGCAGTGATGGAACTATGTCACAGAAAAATATGTCCTTTGGAATTTTAAACTGGATGCAATATCTATAGTAAACTATGACTTAATAATCATATTCCCTTAAATAATAATTACTAATAATAAAGATTGCTCAAAGAAATGTGCTCTAATCACTAAATATTACATATTTACTCATCTGATCAGTGTGTATCTGGTTCCACAAGGCTACATCTGTGTGAAAGTCAAAAATAAAGTCCATAGGAGGTTAAAAAAGAGCATGTAATGTTTGTCCTTGCTGTTTGGCATTGTGAACTTTTCTTAATTCCCGGGGTTGTTCACATCGGTTTCCCTGAAGCAGAGCCTGAGGCAGGGATTTGTGAGTGTCTTAGTCCCTTTAGTGCTGGCTGTAAAGGAGTATCTTAGGCTGGATCATTTATAGAGAAGAGGCTTATTTGGCTCACCGTTGTGCAGGCTGTAAGATTGGCCATCTAGAGAAAGCCTAGGGCGGCTACCATTCATCACATCAGGAGAGAGGAAGGCTGAGTGAGAGGGAAGGTGCCTGGCTCTTGCTAACAACTGAACCAACGGAGCAGAATTCAGCCACCCCTCCAGGTCATTAGTCTATTCATGAGGGGTCTGCCCCCATGATCCAAACATCTCTCCTTAGACCCCTATCCCAGCGCTGGGACCAAATTTTAATGTGAGTTTTGGGAGGATGAACATCCGACTTACAGCACTGTGCAAAGCGTTTATTGAAGGAAGGCTTTTAAAAGAATTCTCTAAGCAAGGAAGGGAACCAGTTGAGGCAGAGGAAGAAGCTGGACAGGAATGTGATTGCAGGAGAAATCTAGCCTCAGCCTGAACCCACAGGGAGTGAGGAGGTCTAGAAGGTGAGTTGCATTGTAGGGTTTGTCCCACCAGGGGGAAAGTGTCTGAAAGCTGACTGGGGAGAAGGAACAGCCTTCTAGGCATCTTTGTGGGGACAGCTTCTATTAGCCATGTCCTCTAGAGCAGGCTATAAGTGTGAGCGTATGCCTACAGTGGGGAATAGTTGAAAGATAGGTGAATAGTCTCATAAAGGTAATTTGGGCATCTGGTATACCAGAACATAGGCTTATGAACTGGGAACCTAGATGTGTTATTGAGTCATTTCCTTGTAGCAGTATCGAATCACAGAGATTTGGACACATGGGCTCATAGAGAGTTCATAAAAGGTTTTTAAAAAATTGGTCCCATGGGGAGAAGCTTGAGAGGATTTTTCTCAGAGAAGAAGCAGAAAAGGACTTAATCACAGTCTTTAAGTGTCTGAAGGATTGTTAAACAGTACACCTTTAGGATGTACTAGAGAATATTTTGATTGTTTTTTAATTCTCTACCGAGGACAGAGTAGAAAGAAATGAATTAAAATAGCAGCTGGAAGGGATTTAGATCTGGTATAATGTAAATGTTCTTTACAATAAGCGCTAGTAGAAATTGGAATGGTATAAAAATTTCTCTCCCGAAAGGTCTCCAAGATAGAATTAGCCATTAATCTTCCAAAGTTGGCCATCTCTCTAAGAATCATGTCATAGACTTCAACTGTGAGAAAACAATGAGACTAGGGAAAGTAGGATATGAAGGAGCATTTCTACTTAAAACAGACACACGCACACTTTAAAATGTCCTTATAACTATGGAATTAATGTAAAACCACAAATTTGCTTTAAAATATACAGATTCTCAAATCATAAATCGCCATTGCTTCCTGATTAAATCAAAACTTGTTGAAGCAAAGTGGAGTATAAAAATGTACTTACAGGCCGGGCGCAGTGGTGGTGGCTCACGCCTGTAATCCTAGCACTCTGGGAGGCCAAGGCGGGTGGATTGCTTGAGGTCAGGAGTTCGAGACCAGACTGAGCAAGAGTGAGACCCCCATCTCTACTAAAAAGAGAAAGAAATTAGCTGGGCAACTAAAAATATATATAGAAAAAATTAGCCGGGCATAGTGGTGTATGTCTGTAGTCCCAGCTACTCAGGAGGCTGAGGCAGAAGGATCACTTGAGCCCAGGAATTTGAGGTTGCTGTGAGCTAGACTGACGCCACGGCACTCTAGCCCAGGTGACAGAGTAAGACTCTGTCTCAAAAAAAATGTACTTACATAAGTACTAACCAAGTTGTTTTTCCTCTGTACAATACACTTTAAAAATTTTTGAAGATGTTATTTTGTAACTTTAAATCACACAGCGTGTTGTAATTAAGGTAATTAAAAAACAGTTAAGTGCTAATAATAGGCTGAATAGGGCACAGAAGTACAATCTCTATCGGAAGAAGCACACATGCTTTTAGGCCTCAAAGCAGGTGGTAGAGATGGAAATATAGCCCCCCCCCCAAAAAATCACTGTCTATTTATGATTGACTGACTAGTTAGGAATTTGTGTCTTTTTTTCATAAAAGATGAAGCTTATGTAGTGGCTCCTGGTAGTTGGGGCTAAGGTTGAATATAAAAATGGAGCAGGGACCTGGAGAAAACCTGATAATCCCATGATAATCTCATTTGCCATCGTGCAGATATTCTCAATCATCCAGGGAGAATGTCGCATTTCAGAAACCAATGTATCCAGATGGAAAGAGCGTTCTAGCATGTAACATACATTACTATAAAGATTAAACAATATGTGTCCCTAATGCATTAGAAAGATTAAAACAATTAGCACCCGGAATAGCAAAACATTTCAACATGCGGAGTTAATGTGAACTTTGAGCTTTGTTTTTTCTGAAACCACAATGGTGATAATAATAGTATTATAATAATAACTGTATTGCCTAGATACAGCGCGCTAGGAGTTTTGCTGCATTATCTTACTTAATTCTGGCAATAACACTGCGAGTTTGATTTATTATTGTGCCTGTTTTAAATAATTTGTCCCCAGGGCTCCCAGCTGGTATTTGGTTCTGCAACCCAGCTCTTACCTGATGATCAGTACTACCTACCTCCTCCCACGTATAAGTGCAGAAAAGAATTTTGCAGGTAGAAATGACACTTGGGAAGGTTGCTTTTTCCTGGAGGATAATTGTCAGTGTGGCTTTTCCATATCCACTTAGCTCGAGTGGTTGAGGACTGTCCAGTCACCATCACATGGGCTGTCAGGTCCAATTATTTCTGTTTTTAAATCACTTGGTACACGGAACATGATGTGATCACTCTCTTAATTCATATCTAAAAACTGCTTTATGATAGGATTTTACTGAAGTGACAACTTTTTAGTTGTACTGAGCAGCAGAGCTCAATTTCTGTGTGTTTTATAAAAACACACTTGGACCTTCCAGCATTCTGAAAGATCCTTCATCTCATTTTTTTGTCAGATCAAACTTGCTCGATTTCACTCGCCTTTTTGTGTTTTTCAAATACTAGAAACCTAGTTTCTAAACCTAAACTTTAAATATCTCTGATGATATCATAGTTATCTCGTTATTTTTCCTCCCCATCCTCAAAGGCCCCCAATAAACCCCGTAACATTTGTTAGGTGATCTCTTCAGACCAGCAACTTGAAACAGGTTTGAATAAGAAAAGCAAATGATTTTCAAAAATCAGTTTCAGGCTTCCACCTTGTTTTACTAAAGTGTTTGTAGTTTACCCTTTTGTCTTTTCCTGAAAAAAGGAGTGTGTGTTTTTTCACTTACACAATTGGGGTGGGGGTGCCGTAATTCAGAGGCCAAACTGTGTACAGTTTCTGCCTTCAAACTTGTCATCGAGCTGAGGAAAGATGAGTGTGGATGCAAGAGGCGAAAAGTCGAGGTTCTTTTTGGAACATGGGATACAAAGAAGCTGTTGTGACTGTTGGTTTGATTTAGATGAAAACCCACAGGCAGGGTAATTATCTTCCTCTCCGTCTGGAAGACGTGTCTTTGTCTGACACTTAGTCACCAACAACGGCGTGAAGAAGGTGTCCAAAGTGATCTCTCTGCTGCTTGGTGCACGGGTGTGGCCGTTACTCCCACTCAGTTTTCCATTTCTTCTCGCTGCAGCTCAAGGAGTACGAGGCCCAGCACCGGCACTCGGCCGCCCTGGGCCCTGCCGACTGGCCGGACGGTCCCTACCCGACATGCGATGGCTCATCCAACTGCAACGTAAGTTTGCCATCTCTTTGAGCACCTTGTCCACCTGCGCCAATAAGG
>VSMD01141349.1:0-24410 GCA_008750895.1 Mirza zaza | reverse complement strand
CCTCCCCCCTGCCCAATACCCTATTACTGTAGTACCTATGTGTCCACTTAGGTGCTGCTCAGTTAATACCAGTTTGCTGGTGAATATATGTGGTGCTTGTTTTTCCATTCTTGGGATACTTCACTTAGTAGTATGGGTTCCAGCTCTAACCAGGAAAATATAAGATGTGCTATATCACCGTTGTTTCTTAGAGCTGAATAGTACTCCATGGTATACATGTACCACATTTTATTAATCCATTCTTGGATTGATGGGCACTTGGGCTGTTTCCACAGCCTTGCGATTATGAATTTTGCTGCTATAAACATTCGAGTGCGGGTGTCTTTTTTGTAGAGGGTCATTGGATCTTTTGGGTAGATGCCCAGTAATGGGATTGCTGGGTCAAATGGTAGATTCACTTGTATCGCTTTAAGGTATCTCCATATTGCTTTCCACAGAGGTTGAACTAGTTTGCAGTCCCACCAGCAGTGTAGGAGTGTTCCTCTCTCTCCGCATCCACGCCAGCATTTGTTATTTGGAGACTTTTTGATAAAGGCCATTCTCACTAGAGTTAAGTGATGTTCCCCAGGATTAACACTTCTTATTTTATAACCACTCCTAGTCAGACTGATCTACTCCAAGAACCTCAGTCACCATTGATGTATTGACAACTCCCAAATTTGAATCTCTAGACCAGACCTTTTTTTAAAGCCCTCAACTCATTTTTCCAGTTATCTCCCTGACCTCTCTTTCTAGAGTGCTCTCAGGTACTCTGAGCTCTAGATATTTAAACTCATAATTTTCTTACCCGTTCTCCATCTAAAAATTCATTTGTTTGGTTGGGTTTTTCTCTTTCTATTTTTAGTAAATAGCTGCAGCAGTTCTTAGGCCAGTAACCTGGGAGTTTTCCTTAACAATTCTCCTCCGTTACCCCTCAATCCAAGCTTATTATCAATTCTTACCACTTTTACTCCTTGAGTATTTTTCAAAACCATCTACTTTCTCTGTCTCCCTTGCTGCCTCCTTAAAACAGAGCACCACCATATCCATGTAGGTTCATTTAGTAGCCTCCTCTTGGTCCTCTTGCTGTGTTGACTCTTGCCTCTATTCAATACATTCTTTCCACCATACTCAGAATTCTTCAAATATAAAAATCAACTCATTCTTGAAACACTCTAGTATCTTCTTATTGCTATTTAAAGTCATCCACAAAGCCCTTCTTGATCCGCTTTCTGCCTGTCTTTGCATCTTCAACTCTGCCCTCTCTCTCATCCAGGCCTTTATATGTGGCATCTCCTTTGTCTGCATTGTTGTTCTCACTGCTACTTCTCAGCTGGATGATTCAGACTCATCCTTCTGGTTTCAAATACTTCCTCAGGGAATCCTTCACTAGCCACCTCCCTCCTCCATCAGTGCAGAGGAAATGTATACCCTCCTGTAGTGTATTCTCATTTTACCATGTTTTTATCTTTTATAACTTACCACATCTGTAATTGAATTACAAGATGAGGACCACAACAACAGCAAGGCCTGAGTATGTTTTGCTAATTATTATAGTCCTAGTATTGGACATGTAATAGGCTCTGAATAAATAATGAATAAATGAATGAATGAATGAATGTTTACCTAATCACTGTTAAGCTTTTTAAATAGCTTTTAAATAGCTGGAAGTAAAACTTGGCAATGCCAATTTGTCATATCAGTACATATTATAATCTATAACATTTAGCTTATATATAGTGGGCAAATGACTGCTTTGGGGCCATGAAGAGAAATATTTAATCTCATACATAAATACAATATATAGCTATATCTGTATAAAATTTACTATCTAAGAGGTAACATTTTCTGTGGGGATAAGTGTGCATCCATGCATAAAGGAAAAGTCAAAGATAATACCAATTGTGGGTATTTATCACTACCTGTACCCTGGAAGAAGAAATCATAGAAGAAAACTTACCTGGTTTAAAACCTCCCCAGGCAGGGGATAGCATACTGAAGTTATGATCAGCTGATTGTTAATGCTCTCTCTCCCCACCCACACAAATTTTCCATAGTTAATGTGGTAATCTCCATTTTTCAGCATCACAGAACACATAGACTTTGCCACCCCAATACAACAGCCAGCGATGGAGCCCCTTTGCAATGGCAATCTCCCCACTAGTATGCATACCCTGGACCACTTGCATGGAGTTTCCAACAGAGCCAGCCTGCACTACACGGGTGAGAGTCAGTTAACAGAGGTGAGTGCTGAGCTTTATTCAGCCTGTCTGTATTTTTTAGCCTCACAGTTAGGATGCACCTGATAGCAGAAAGCACAAGTGGCTAGGCCTTATTAAAAAAAATAAGGCCTTTTTTCAGTTGGCCATTATCTAGGTGAATTTCAGCCAAACCTAATTTCTTTCAGGCCCTGAGAGAAATATTTGGGGCAGTTAATTCTCCTGTTGACATTTTTAAGAAGAAAGGGAAAGAAGGCAGACCTAGCAAAGAATATACCTACAAGAATTGGAAAGACATGTCACAAATGTCCAACAGTAGAGGATAGGTTAAATAAATTTGTTGTCGATATAAGATAGTACACAATGATGCCACTAGGAAAGATGTTGAAATATACTTACTGGCATGAAGAAATTTTCAGGATATTCTATATGAAAACATAGGTAATAGTATATAGTATAATCCCATATTTTATGAGAAAAATAATATATGTATATATAGAAAAATATGTGGAAGACATATTTAAAGGTATTAACAACTACCATTTAGTTGTTTGTTGATAACTTTATTTGTCCCAGTAACAGGATTACAGATAGTTTTTATTTTCTTTATCTACTCAATTTTCTAATGTTGCTATAATGCATGTGTTTTACATTCTGTAATTCTTATTAAATGGGAGAGGGCTGATGGGATGGTAAAACGGCCTTAAATGTGTCTTCCACAGTCTACCTTACCAATAGGACCACAGCGTGTATCCCAGAGAAACAATTTCCTTTTGTGGTATGGTGCCAACTCAGCATCAGCAATATCATCTAGATCCTGCCTCATTTTCATTCTTCTAATCTACCACCTTCCTCCCTATTCCAGGTATTGCAAAATCTTGGCAAAGACCAATATCCACAACAGTCACTTGAACAGATTGGCACCCGAATTGCCAAAGTTTTGGAAAAGGTAAGTTACCCCATAGAAAAGCTGGAAACTATTGCTGACCTTCTTAATTCTTTTCCAGATTATTTTCTCCTAAGTGGCTCTATTGTCTTCTGTTAGTTACTTAGCACTTGGTAACTGAAAGGATAACGTGAAATAACCCCACTCACAACGTTTCAGTCACTTTTCCATTACTTTTTCCATCACTTGGTTAGTATTCTTTTTTTGCCCCTTTGCTTACCTTCTGTGGTGAAATTTACCTCGTTTCATCAGTTTGTCGGTTTTCTCTTCTTTATTCCAGCATGGGTATGTAGAGGTGTTCCTGGAAACCATTTAGGAATATGAAATATGTCAGATATTCTGATAGTAAAAAATATTTGGTATTTTGGGTGGTAAATAGGAAACACACCTTGAAATATCTTTTTTCTTAAAATCATGAAACAAAATATTTACAGAACTGCATTTTCATACAGCCTACCACATAAAATCTAAGACTATTTATCTACCTCTGAGTGATATTTGTATAAAGAGGAGGGGGTTTCTAATTTTAATTTAATTAGTCAAGAACGTCTACATTGTTACTATATACTATTAAACAGCTAATTTAACGTAGTCATTAAGAGAATCTACTCAACTTCGAGTATGAACGTGACATTGTAAGATAGCAGTTTCCTTCCTCTTCTGGAGATCATACACAGAAAAACCACATTATTTGACTTTAAAGAGAAAGAAAGAGTCCTTGACTTTTACTTCTGACATGGCTGATTAGTCTCCCAAAGAGATCCTTCCACGTTGGAATAACTATATCCTATATAGGACATATGTTTTTTGAGTTATTGCTGATCTCACAAGGAGTAGGACTCTAAAGACCTCTTCCTTCATTAAAAAAACAAAAATTTGAAATGTGAACTAGCTGACAGCTGGAGCTTCAGGAGGCTAATCCATCTTGGGGACAGATGTTGATAGGCTCTCTGGGTACTGAACCTTTAGCCAATGACTAGGGAAGCTCAGCCCTAGATCCTACACTGAATTGATACAAATCATGCAAAAACACTTAAATTAGAATCAGAAAAACTAAAAAGTGAGGTAATTGGCTAAAAGGAAGATTTGAAAAGAAAGTAGACACAATATTAGAAAGAATTGTAAATAAAAGAAATTATTTACAAATAAGGGCAAAACACGAAGTAACATAGCAAATGAACACAATGGGTAGTGCTTTAAGGAAAATTTTTTTTTTTTTTTTTTTAAATCTAAAGGAAATGAAGGAAAAGTTAAAGGGATCTGAGAAAAAGTGATAGATGTAGAAGGAAGAAGAAGATGCAGTGTACACATAACAGGAGTCCTAAAGAAGAAACCAAAGCAATGAAACAAAACAAGTATGTAGAGGCAAGGCATAGCAGGTCACACCTGTAATCCCAGCACTTTGGGAGGCTGAGGCGGAAAGATTGCTTCAGTCCAGGAGTTATAGACCAGCCTGTTCAAGATAGCAAGACCTTGACACTAAAAAGTATATATATATATATTTTTATATATATATATATATATATTTTTTTTTTTTTTTTTTAATTAGTCAGGCTTGTTGGCATGCACCTGTAGTCCCAACTACTCAGGAGGCTGAGGCAGGAGGATCACTTGAGCCTAGGAGTTTGAAGCTGCAATGGGTAATGATCACACCACTGTACTCTAGCCTGGGTGACATGGCAAGACCTGTCTCTTAAAAAAGAAAACTCAAAAAAATATTTGTGGAGAAAAGAGAACTCATATAGGTGGGAATGTAAATTAGTACAACCACTATAGAAAACAATATGAAGGTTCTCAAAAAACTAAAAATAGTACTACTGTACAACCAAGCAGTCCACTACTGGGCATTTATCCAAAAGAAAAGAAATATGTGTATCAGAAAGACACCTGCGGGTGTTAGGCAGGTAGGAGGGGAGGAGGGACTGAGTATATTCACACCTAATGGGTGAGGTACATACTGTCTAGGGGATGGGCACGTGTGTAGCTCCGACTTGGGCAGTGCAAAGGTAATATATGTAACCTAAATGTTTGTACCCCCATAATATTCTGAAATAAAAAAAAATAAGAAAGATACCTCACCCCCATGTTTATCACAACACTATTCATAATAGCAAAGATAAGGAATCAACCTAAGTGTCCGTCAACAGATGAATGGATAAAGAAAATGTAGAATATATACACAGTGGAATCTATTCAGCTATAAAACGGAATGAAATCATGTCATTTGTAGCATATGAATGGAACTGGAGGTCTTTAAGTGAAATAAGCTAGATTATAGAAAGACAAAATTTGCATGTTCTTATTCATATGTGGGAGCTAAAAAAGTAGATCTCATGGAAGGAGAGAATAGAATGATAGACAACAGAGGCTGGGAAGGGGTGGGGGTGGGGGATGAAGAGAGCTTGGTCAGTAGGTAACAAATATACAATTAGATAGAAGATATAAGTTCTTTTTTTTTTTTTTTGGAGACAGAGTCTCACTTTGTTGCCCAGGCTAGAGTGAGTGCCATGGCGTCAGCCTAGCTCACAGCAACCTCAAACTCCTGGGCTCAAGCAATCCTGCTGCCTCAGCCTCCTAAGTAGCTGGGACTACAGGCATGTGTCACCATGCCCAGCTAATTTTTTCTATATATATTAGTTGGCCAATTAATATCTTTCTATTTATAGTAGAGATGGGGTCTCGCTCTTGCTCAGGCTGGTCTCGAACTCCTGAGCTCTAAACAATCCACCCACCTCGGCCTCCCAGAGAGCTAGGATTACAGGCGTGAGCCACCGTGCCCGGCCAGAAGATATAAGTTCTAATGTTCAATAAAGTAGATTGACAACAATTAGTAACAGTGTACTGTACATTTCAAAGTAGCTAGAAGAACTTGAAATATTCCCAGAACATAGAAATAATAAATACTCAAGGTGATGGATGCCCCAAATACCCAGACTTGATCATTACACATTCTATGCATGTAAAAAAATATTGCATGTACCCCAAAATATGTAAAATATTGTATGTCAAGAAAAAAAATTATTATTCAACAAAATGTTCCCAAAAAAAAAAAAGACAGAATGAAACTACATATTAAAAGAGCATACCACATACTTGGGGAAATCAACCTAGAATGGCCAATTCTAAAAAAATATTGTAAAACTTTTTTAAAAGATGGAAAAAATTCCTTTGGACTCTCAAGTAAAATAAAGAAAACAAATGTTATCAGATTTTTCAAGTGACTCTTGATTCTAGAAGTCAGTGGAATAACATATTTAGGATTCTTAAAAAAAAAATTGCGAGTCAAGGATTTTATGTGCTACCAAATCAACTATCATTATAGAGTTCACAAATTGTGATGAACATGCAATGAATATTGTTTCCATGAGCCCCTTCTTGAGAAGGCTGACTACTAGAGAATGAGCTTCAGACAACCAAAATGACCAGAACAGCATTTGTATAAGGGACTAGTAGTAAGCATTATACATTTGCCTTTAGAACCAAGACTAAATAATGGCTATAAAGGAGACAGTATCCTAGGTAATGGTATATACAGATGCTCCTCGGTTTACAGTGGGATTACATCCTGGTAAACCCATCATAAGTTGAAAATACCATAAGTCAAAACTGCATTTAATACACCTACTGAACATCATAGCTTAGCCTCACCTACTTTAAGCATGCTCAGAACACAGTATACAGTAGAGTATCAGTTGCTGACCCTCACAGTCATGTGGCTGGCTGGGAACTACAGCTCACTGCTGCTGCTGTCCAGCATCATGAGAGAGTATCATGCTACTTTCTACTAAATGGGTATTGCTTTCACACCATCCTAAAGTCAAAAATTCATAAGGTGGGAACTGAGTGTACTCTGAAAATGTAGGTATAGTGCAATCACCAAAAAATGGTGAGAGAATGGAAGAATATATGAAAGGTAAAATAAGCTCACTGATTACTTAATAGGAACTAGTTGGGAATTCAAAAATGGTACTTCAAATCATATGCTGATGGAGAGGAAAGGCAGAAATGTAAGAAAAGGTTAGAACATAGTTTCCATATTGTTCATAGTAGGTAACCAATAGAATATAGCCCAAAAAAAGTGTGGAGGAGGGAAGAGTAATGGAATTATGTGAAGGCATTACTATATAGGTGCAATACAAGCCTTCTTTCACATCTTAATAAAATTTAAAAAGACTTAAAGTAAAAATAAAAGAATGGACAAAGCATACATACAAATTTTATGTCCATACCTAACCAGGAAAAATTTAGATCAAAAAGCTTGAAATGACAAAGAAATACACTTTATAATTATAAAGATGACAGTTCACAATGAAGTTATAATAATTATTAATATTTATATACCTAGTAATTCAGAAACAAATTTCATAGAGCAGAAACTAAAGGAGATTCAGAGAAATAGATTAAAATATGTCTCATAATAGTGGACAAAAAATTAGGATATAAAAGACCTAAATAATATAATTAACAAGGCAAATCTTATTAGATATATCAAACTCTGCACTTCTGTAATAGAAAATACATCTTTTCTTCATTTGACCATAGAATATTTATGAAATTTGATCATATCAGAGCAATGAACAAATTCAAATAAATTCCAAAGAAGAAAGTAAAACTAGTATTCTCAGACCAGAATACAAAAAATAAAAATTAATAACAAAAACATATAAAAGCCTTCCTACCTGGAAATTCTGAAACATGTCATTTAAACATCTACTGAGTCGGTCAGGCACAGCGGCTCACGCCTATAATCCTAGCACTCTGGGAGGCCAATCGCTCGAGATCAGGAGTTCAAAACCAGCCTGAGCAAGAGCAAGACCCCATCTCTACTATACCTAGAAAGAAATTAATTGGCCAACTTATATATATAGAAAAACTTAGCCAGGCATGGTGGCGCATGCCTGTAGTCCCAGCTACTCAGGAGGCTGAGGCAGTAGGATTGCTTGAGCCCAGGAGTTTGAGGTTGCTGTGAGCTAGGCTGACGCCATGGCACTCACTCTAGCCTGGGCAACAAAGCCAGACTCTGTCTCAAAAGAACCCCAAAAAACAAAACAAAAAAAGTAAACATCTACTGAGTCAAAGGGGAAATACAAAATAAAATTTGGAATTTCTTGAAGATAAAATAACAGTCTGTAGAGTAGATCTAAGAGAGTTATCAAAGGAATTTTTATAGCATTAAATACCTGTATCAATAAAAATGAAAAATAATAAAATATATGAGTTAAACACCCAAAGCCAGGATGCAAAAATAAACCAAACTAAAAAAAAGCAAAAGAAAAGAATTACAAAGAGAAAAGATACATCAATTTTGTGCAAAAAATTAATACAAATAATGAATCCAAAAGTTGAGTTTTGGTATATATTGATAAAACAGACACATGACTAGCTAACCTAATAAAGAAAAAGGAGATTTCCCAAATAAACAAAATTAGACAGGAGGAGATAACTATCAAAACATGAAATTTAAAGAATCAGACTACTCTGACCAAAAAAAGAAGAAAGCAAACTATTTTGCATAATCTTTGCAAATAAATTTGAGAATCTAAATGAGATAAATATTTTTTTTAAAAAATACAACTTAGGAAAATTAACCTCAGTAGAAAGAGAGTCTAATTCAGAAAATTGCTATAGAAGAAATAGAAAATAGTTAACTCCAACCAAAGCTCACTAGGCCCAGATGACTTCACAAGAAATTTCTTCAACCATTTAAAGACTAAAATGTCCAATGCTGTTATATTTCAGAGCATCAAAAAAAGAAAACTTTTATTTTATGAAGGAAATATATCATTGTTCCTAAAATCTGAAAAAGTTAGCATCAAAAAAGGAAACTACACACCTATTTCACTTGTCAACATCAAATCAAAAATGATAAATATTAGCAAACAGAATCTAACAGCATATTTGAATAAAAGAATACATCATGACCCTTTGGCTATAGTCCAGGAATACAAAATTGATTCACTATTTGGAAACCATTAATATAATCTTTCACTTTGATAGAGAGGAATATTATATAATTATATCCAGACTTCCACAAGCATTGGACAAATTCAATACCAACTATGTTAAGAACTTTAAATTAGGAATGATAAGTACTTTTCTTAACATGTAATATCAATACACACAATGCCCCTTAGCAGAAAAGCCAGAACCTTACTAGGTGCCTTCTAGATGCTTTCCCACTAAAGTCAAAAAACAAGAATGTCCACTGTATCTACTACTGCTCTTCATAACTTTGGAGATGTGTAGAGAAAGAAAAACAAAGCATTCAGACTGCCCACTTGTATCCAGTAAGATTATGTGTCTGGAAAACCCAAAAGAATCTATGAAAAAGCAACAACAAAGAGTAAGAGAATTTAGTTAAGTAACAGATTAAAAATTGACACAAATATAAAATTAATATTCCAGTTAGGATGTAGTAGGTCAAGGCAGATCAGTGCATTGCAGTAACTGGAATGAACCACATAAACTTTTTAAATCATATTTTTAAAGGCATCAGATAACTAGGAAGCAACAAGATATGAAAGAACTAAATTGTTAATGACAGGAGAACCTTTGCAAGGTGAGCTGGTGATTGCTAGCTGGGGTTTTGTTTCCCTTGGGAGCCTTTGTTTATTCTGGGTATGAGCTAAGAATCAGGCTTATCCCAGGGAGAAAGCATTGCTGGGAAAAAGAGAAGCCAGTGAAGCTTTTAGCAGTTGCTCAAGGTGAAATTAACAGATTGGAAATTGAACACATGACCAATTTTTTTTTTTCCAAGGAGCATTTGATTAGAGCTAAGGCCACACAGGAGTCTGGGGAATTAGGTTAAAAACTTAGAAAAGGTAAAGTGAAATATCTCCATCTCACATTGCTTAGGAAATAAAGAGATGCTGGGTGTCAGAGCCAGCCTTAAGCATATGGCTGGTTTTCCCCTCAGGATTTTCATCTTGATACTGCTTGGATGGGAAATT
The DNA here is from genome assembly GCA_008750895.1 of Mirza zaza. Taxonomy (NCBI): domain Eukaryota; kingdom Metazoa; phylum Chordata; class Mammalia; order Primates; family Cheirogaleidae; genus Mirza; species Mirza zaza. Next base: position 14,316 of record VSMD01141349.1, on the reverse strand, counting down.
GAAGGGGGCTGGGAACCTCTAAAAGGAAAGGTCTTTGGGGGGTGAAGAGACAGACACCCAGTAAGCTCTTAATCAGAATCCCTGGAGTACCACAACTGAGGAATAGGGATGACCCAGACACAGATTGAGTCTTACTAAAACTGCAGGCCAGTTCCAACTCAGCTTTGACAGGAATGAGTTGATCAGTTCCACACCTGATTTGCCTAATAAAATGAAGGGAGAAACTGCCCTGATGAAGTATAATATCATCTGGAGCCTCTGTGGTTCTTTTATACACAAAGACCAGAATATAGTTTAAAAAAAAAAAAAACTAGAAATGCAAAGAAGCAAGATTGATAACAAGGCAAAGTGCAGACAGTAGGAGCAGATTCACAGATAATGCAGATATTATGGTTAATAGACAATGGCTTTAAAATAGCCACAATTAATAAGTTCATGAAAATAAAGGACAGATGGAGAAAATATATGAAAAAAAAGTGCATTTTCACCAGAGAACTAGAAACTATTAAAAAAATCAGATAAAATTACTGAAAAATACAGTAATAAAAACTCACTGAATGGGTTTAATATCAGATTTAATACAGCACAGCTCAGAATTGGTGAAATAGAAAAATATGCAATCTGAACCACAGGAAAAAAAAGGGGAGAAACAACCTAATAAGAGCATAAGAAACATGATGGAAATATTCCAGAGATCTAACATACATATCATTAGGGTCTCAGAGGTAGAGAAGTGTGAGAACAGGGCAGAAGCAGTATTTGAAGGAATGGGTAAGAATTTTCCAAAATGGATAATAGCCTACAGGTTCTAGAAGCTCAGCAGCCCTCAAGCAGAATAAGTACAAAGAAAAGCATACCTAGGCACATCATTATAAAACCACTGAAAATCAAAAGCTTAAGAGAGCAGCCAGGAGGAAAAATACTCATTTCTGTATCGGTTGTCTAGTGCTGCGTAGCATAGCACTACAGGACTTAGTAGCATAAAACAGCAACCATTTTTTTTATTCCTAATTCTGCTGTCTGGACCAGACTCAGCCAGGCACTTCTGCTGGTCTCACCTGAAGTCACTTTTGCAGCTGGGGCTATATACCCAAGATAACTTGAATCACATATTCGGTGCCTCCTGGGAAGTCTGGAAGAGTGGGAACTAGCCAGGCACTGTCTCCACATGGTCTCTCTAGCACAGTAAGCAGCAGATGATGGCTCAGGCATCTAGAAGGGTAAAAAGGGAATCTACCAGGCCTCTTAAAGCCTAGAAACTGGTACAGCATCATTTCTACTACATTCTTGTTGGTCAGAGCAGCTCATCACAAGGCCAGCTGAGATGCAGGGGAAGGGGTAGGACTTTACTTGTTGATTGGGCCTGGGCAAGGAGGAGGGCAGCAAAGACTTTTGAGGCATCTTTAAATTACCCAAGTCTTCCATTTGGCCACAAATTGTTTAAATACCTCCTACATGTAAAATAACACTAACCCCCTCCCAAGATCCTCAGAGATTAATCCAAATATTGCATTGGGCTCAGAGTCAGCTTGTATACAATAGTCCCCCGCTAACTGTGGTTTCACTTTCCATAGTTTCAGTTGCTCACAGTCAACTGAGATCTGAAATAAGGTCTTTAGAGACAGAAAGATCATATTCTCATAACTTTTATTACGGTATATTATCATTGTTCTCTTTTATTGTTGTTAATCTCTTACTGTGCTTTATTTATAAATTAAACTTTATCGCAGGTATATATATAGGAAAAAACATAGCATATATGGGGTTTGGTACTATCTGTGGTTTCAGGTATCCACTAGGGATCTTGGAATGTATTCTCCTTGGGTAAGGGGGAACTACTATATGTGGAAGTAGCCGTACTCAAATACAGCTTCTCTTGATCTGTAGATCTATGAATTTTTAAAAAATTTATCTGCCCCCCTCATCCTCTTCCCACACACAACCTACATTGGTATGGCAGGGGTAAGATTTCACATCAATTTAAAAGAGAGGGAATGGAAGGCAATCCCATGGCAATTCTGAAATCCATATGACCATATGTCACAATTCCAGGGGTATATATATTCTTTTATTAGGGCCTATTTTGGTTCCCAGAGGTTGGTTCCCTTTTCTGTTTCTCATCTCTTGACTTTTCTCTCTGAGCTGTCTCTCCTTTCCCATAAGAAATGTCCTGCTTTTGTACCTGATTAGCTTTCCCAGCCTGCTTTCTGCCTATTTCTGTGCTTTTAATCGAAACTGGCACAACATCTTTAAAAAACTTTGTGGACTTTCAAGTTATAAACTAATCACTGTATCAGACAGAAGCCACACCTGCAAATTCTTTTGAGAATGCCCCTGTCTACTTTGAATATGAGTTAGGGACAATACCCTTAAGATTCTTAGATGCCTTTTGTCAAACTGAGAGGGCCTGCTAGGCACTGACTGAAATCCTTCTAAGTACAGATGGTCCCGGACTTATGATGGTTTAACTTAAGATTTTTTTTGCTTTATGATTGTGCCAAAAGCAATGTGCTTTTAGTAGAAACCATACTTCAAGTACTCAAACATTTCTGTTTTTCACTTTCGATACAGTATTTAATAAATTCCATGAGATATTCAACACTGTATTATAAAATATGCCATGTTAGATGATTTTGCCCAACCAAAGGCTAATGTAAGTGTTCTGAGCTTGTTTAAGGAAGGTTAGGCTAAGCTATGATGTTCAGTAGGTTAGTCATATTGAATACATTTCAAATTAATGTTATTTTCAATTTATACTGGGTTTACAGGGACACAACCCCATCATAAGTAGAGCAGTGTCTATAGTAGTAACCAGGTCTTACTGCCATGCTCTTGATTTTATCTTGACCTTGAGGCCATAGTTTTACTGTCAGCACAACACCTGGATTTAATTTTTTTTAACTTCAAAATCTTTTGCTGACTAGAGAAACTAGTAATGAGAAAGTTTTATTTTCTAACTCTGCAAGTCCCAGGTTGAGAGTATTTTTCCCTAAATTCTGCTTGAAAACTGCAGAGTTCCTTGTTTAGCTCTTCTCTCTCTTTAAATGCTTTATAGGTAGTTAAAAAAAAAAAAACAAAAAAAACATTTCTCACTTTCAGCATTCTTCCTGGAAATCTTCTTAGCCAGGTCTATAATTTCAGTAGGTATTTTTTTATCTTCTAAGCTATAGCTTCACCACATGTTTTATCCATAGATAGCATGCCTTCTCTCCAGCCTCCAGTAGCAATTTACTTAGTGCTTTTCCACGTTCCGTTAATAGTCTCACTGTAGCCTGGTCCCAAAACCAGTACCACATGCTTTAAGTTTCTATTTTGGCAACATTCCATTCTAATGCCAAATACTATTTCAATTATCTATTTCTGCTTTACAAACCACCACATAATTTACTAGTTTAAAATAAAAATATTCTTTGCTTAAGATTTTACAGTCTAAACTGGAATCAGCTAGGTATTTTCTCCAGTTTCACTTAGTCATCTATGCAACTGTTGACATGTGGAGATTCTACTGGGGCTGGCCACCAAACATGGCATTACTCAAATGCCTGGTGCTTCAGCTGGGGTGGCCACAATAGCTGGGCCACAGCTGAACCTTTTTACATGTTGGTTCTGGGCTCCAAGAGGGTGAAAGCAAAAGTATCCCGGCCAGCCCTCTTAGAGCCTCTGCCCGGAACTGGAGCAGCACTACTTCCATCTGTCCTGTCTATCAAAGCAAGTCCTGGGGCCTGCCCAAAACTAAGTGCAGAGGAAATATCCTCCACTTTGTATTAGTAACAAAGAATGTGTGACTAATCTTTAAGTCAACACAGTTACCTTCAGATTGCAACAATGAAACCATTAGTTTCTCAACAGAAATGATGGAAACCCAGAGCCAATGTACTATCTTTAAAGTGCTTGAAAAAGAAACTTGCAAGCATAGAATTCTCTACCAGCAAAAGTATTCTTCAAAAATTAAAGTGAAGTAAAGATGTAGTCAAACAAATGAAAATTGAGAAAATTTGGCTCCAATATGATCCCAGATAGAAATATGGATATGCAAGAGAGAATGAAAAACATTGAAAATATATATATATAAATGAACAGTAACTATACAAAATAATAATTGTAGCACCCCGAGGAGTTTCAGTTTTATGTACTGTATATCTAAAATTCGTGGTAGCAACATAAATGATGGGAGGGAAGTAATTGGAGTTTAAAAGTCCTAAGGCTTAATTGGTATCAGGCAAGTAGTAAAAGTAATAATTTGCATTGGCTTTAATAAGTAAGAATGCATGTTTTAAGCTTTAGGCTAGCTATTAAAATTATTTTAAAAGGTAACTTAATAGAAGGAAAATACAATAAAGTAGAACATTGGATTAATTCAAAGGAAGACAAGAAAGGTAAAAGGCACATAAAAAATTTAACACAAATAGTAAAGTAAGCAAATGTAGACTCAAGCACATCAGTAGTTAAGTACAAAAAGACAATATAATACAAAAATTAAATGTGGACTGGAGATTTTTTAAAAACCCAACTACATGCTGCTTTAAAGAGAAACATTTTAAAATTAAAATATAGAAAGATTGAAAGGACAAACATGGAAAATAAAATATCATGCAAACAATAATAAAAGAAATTTGATATACTTACACTTTTATCTGAAAAAGTAAACTTTAAGAAGCATTACTAAAGTATATTTCTATAATGATAAGTGCTTTATCATTATAAAATCTGTGATAGGCTGAATAGTGACCCCCAAAGGATATCTACATTTTAATCCCTGGAACCTGTGAAAACTACCATACATGGTTAAAAAGGATTTTGCAGATACAATTAACTTGATGATCTAGAGATGTAGTGATTATCCTGGATTATCCAGGTGGTTCCCAAATCCAATCACATGTATCCTCATAAAGAGAGAGGCAGACAGAGACATGAGCTCCAGAAGAGAAGGCAACGTGACAGAGATTGGAGTGATGCAGCCACAAACCAACAAAGGCCAACAGCCACCAGAAACCAGAAGAGAAAAGTAATGGATCCTCTTCTGTATCTTCTGAAGGGAGCACAGCCCTGCTGATACATTGATTTTTGACCCAATGATATTGATTTGGGGCTTCTTGTCCCCACAGCTATGAAGGAATAAATTTTTGTTGTTGTAAACCACTAAGTATATGTTAGTTTGTCACAGTAGCCATAGGAAACTAATACATATAATAGTATTGAGTATTAATGCTAATACTAATAATAGTACTTTATGTACTCAATAGCATAGCTTACCATAATGTAGGCCAGGCATGGCATGGTGGCTCACGCTTGTAATCCTAGCACTCTGGGAGGCCGAGGTGGGCGGATTGCTCGAGGTCCACAGTTCGAAACCAGCCTGAGCAAGAGCGAGGCCCTGCCTCTACTATAAATAGAAAGAAATTAATTGGCCAACTAATATATATAGAAAAAATTAGCCAGGCATGGTGGCGCATGCCTGTAGTCCCAGCTACTTGGGAGGCTGAGGCAACAGGATTGCTTGAGCCCAGGAGTTTGAGGTTGCTGTGAGCTAGGCTGATGCCATGGCACTCACCCTACCCTGGGCAACAAAGCAACACTCTGTCTCAAAAAAAAAAATATATATATATATATATAAAAAATATAAACATTGACATAGCTAAAAAAAGAAATAGACGTATTCCCAATCCAAGTAAATTTTAATATACCTCTCATAATAGCTGGTAAAACAAGTAGGACAAAAAACAATTACAAATGTGACCTAATTGACATATAAACACTGCATCTGATAGTGACAAAATTCTTTTTAGGTGTATAATGAAGGAATGTTTATCATATGTAAACATTTAACATGACTAAGTCATAAAGAAGGCTTCAACTAATTTCCAGAGATTGAAAATATTTAACACGCATCTCTCACCAAAATCAGTTAAACCAGAAATCAGTAAAATTAACATATAAAAAGAAATCGCCTTCACGTACACAGCAACCAAAAAAAAAAAAAGATGTAAGAGTGTTAAATACCTTAGACAAAACTTTTTAAAAATCTCTAAAACCTAAGTGAAGAAAAATATAAAACTCTTCGGAAAGATGCAAAAGCAGGCTTGAAAAAATGGAAAGACCTAACCAAGAATACTTGAATGTAAAGTCTCAGCATCAGATATCTGTTCTCCCTAAGTTAATTTATCCTTTTAATGCAATAACAATATTTTTAAATGCCATGTTTTTTCTGGTGCCAGATAAGCTAATTGTAAGTTCATCTGGAAGAACAAACAAGCAAAAATAATTAGGCGAACTGTGAAAAACAACGGTGGAAGAAGAGGATTTAACCTATAAGACATTAAACATACATGAAGCCTTTATTTATTTTTTTTTTTTTGAGACAGAGTCTCACTTTATTGCCCAGGCTAGAGTGAGTGCCATGGCGTCAGCCTAGCTCACAGCAACCTCAAACTCCTGGGCTCAAGCAATCCTGCTGCCTCAGCCTCCCAAGTAGCTGGGACTACAGGCATGTGCCACCATGCCCGGCGAATTTTTTCTCTATATATTAGTTGGCCAATTAATTTCTTTCTATTTATAGTAGAGATGGGGTCTCGCTCTTGCTCAGGCTGGTCTCGAACTCCTGAGCTCAAACGATCCGCCCACCTCGGCCTCCCAGAGAGCTAGGATTACAGGCTTGAGCCACCGCGCCCGGCCATGAAGCCTTTAATTAAAGGAGTGTGGTACTGGAGCATGAATACACAGACCAATGAGAAAGAATAGAAAACTAATTACATATGGCAATTTTGAATATTTTAAAGGCAGCACCTCATCAATGAGGGGAAATGTATGTTTTAATGCTAGGTAGGAGAAAAATAAAATTAGACTCATTACTTCCACTGTACATCAAGATGAATTTTAAGTGGATCAGAGATTAAATGTAGAAAATGACCTCATACAAGTATAAGCAGGGTATACAGGAATTTCTCTGTAGCCTGGATATGGGGAAACTTTCCTAATTGACTCAAAATTCGCACACAATAAGGAAAAAGATTGATAATTTACATAAAAATAAACTTGCATTTCAAACAAACAGTATGAACAAAATGAAAAGCTAGGAACAATATTTTCAAATTACAGATAAAGGGTTTTTAAACCTAATCTTTAAGGAAATTCTAAAAGGAAGAAAAAGGTCAGCAATCCTTTAGGAAAATGGGCTAGACATCGCAGAAGAGAAGATTAATGAAAGAGCAGAAAAAGCAATGGAAAATATTCAGACTGAATTATTATAAAGAACAGAAAATATAAACTTTTTTTTAAAAGAGAGCATGACCTGCTATAATACAGGAGGGTGATTATCCAGACAGAGATACCAGCAGACTTTAGAAATCTTGTAGGGCTAGAGAAATAAAATTGGACACCAGAAGGGCCAAGATCCTGCTGAGAAGGGAGTGACAGAAACTAAGCCTAGTACTCTTCACAATACATTGACAAATTCTGAAGCCACAAAACACACGAGACCAGGAAGCCAAGTAGAAAGCTGTGAAAAACAGTTTTTGGCAGTCCCACAATACTGTGAGTCAAGGATTAGAGTTCAAAATCCATCACTAAGGACAAGAGGCTTCTGATGAATATCCCAAGATTTCATTTGAAAGGTTGGGAGACTTGTACCTTAAGAAGGGGCAACACTGAGGGAGAGTGAGCCTTTCCACAGCAGCAAACCAGCCCAGATTTGTAGTCAGTGATTGGATTAAGTTGATCAACTGTCTGCTTGCCAAGCTGAAGGAAGGGTGAATGCTCTATTTAAGAAGAGAGCATCATATGGAGCCTCAACAATTTTTTAGACACAATGTCAAGACTTTAATAAAATTATACTAGACATCCAGGAGTTGGGACTAAAAACTAAGAGAAAGGGCAGATGATAGAAATATACCCACAGATGATACTGACATTGGAGTTATGACAAGACTTTAAAGTAACAATAATGTGTTCAAGAAAATGGGAAAAAGGGAGAAAAGATGAAAAGGAAATTTTTCCAAACAATTGGAACTTCTGAATAAAATATCCAAATGGGGATTCTAGAGCTGAGAATTATAATAACTGAAATTAGGAGCTCAATAGATGGGTTTAAAATCAGATTAGACAGTGGAGATCCCAAAAATAAACCCTCACATATATGGTCAAATGATTTTCAACAAGAGTGCCAAGACCATTCACTGGGGAAAGGGTAGTCTCTGTAACAACTGTTGTTAGGAAAACTGTATATCCATATGCAAAATAATGAAGTTGGATCCTTACCTTATACATATGCAAAAATTAACTCAAAATGGGTCAAAGACCTAATTGTGAGACCTAAAACATAGTAAGAAAACATAGTAGAAAAGTGTTGACACATTGTATTTGGCAAAGACTTCTTAGATATAACACCAAAAGCACAGGCAACAAATGTAAAATTAGGCAAGTTGGACTACATCAAGTTTAAAACTTGTGCATCAAAGGCACAATTAAGTGAAAAGGCAGCCTGTTTGGGAAAAAATATTTATAAGTCATACATCTGATATTGGGCTAATATCCAGAATAAAGAACTTCTACAGCTTAACAACAAAATAACCCAATTTTAAAATGTACAAAGCATTTGAATAGACATATCTCCAAAGATGATATACAAATGGCCAATAAACACGTAAAAAGATGCTGAACATCAGTAATCATTAGAAAAATGCAAATCAAAGCCACAATGAGGATGTGGAGAAGTTGGAACCCTCATACACTGTTGGTGGCAATGTAAAATGGTACAGCCACAATGGGAAACAGTATCACAGTTCCTTAAAATATTAAACATAGAATTGCCATATGATGTAGCATTTCCACTTCTGCGTATATATCCAAAAGAATTGAAAGCAGGATCCCAAAGAAATATTTGCACACCTATGTTCATAGCAGTACTATTCACAATAGCCAAGAGATGGAATCAGCCCAATGCACATCAGCAGATGAGTGGATAAAGAACATGTGGCATACACTACCATGGATTCAGCCTTAAAAAGGAAGGAAATTCTGACACATCTTACAACATGGATGAATCGTAACGAATTATGCTGAGTGAAATAAGCCAGTCACAAAAAGACAAATACTGAATGATTCAATTTATGTGAGGTATCTACAGTAGTCATGTTCATAGAGACAAAAAGTAGAATGGTGGTTAACAGTGATTGGGAGCAGTGGGATATGGAAAGTTGGTGTTCAATGGGTGAGTTTCAGTTTTGCCAGATGAAAAGGTTCTAAAGCTTGATTGCACAACAATGTGAATATACTAAACACTACTACAGTGTATACTTAGAAATTGTTAAGATGGTAAATGTTATGAGTTTTCACTATAATAAAAAGGATCAGATTGGATAGAACAGATGATTAGTCACAGCAGAAAAGATGAAAAGTCAAAACAGGTTATTAGAAAATATCCAAACTGAAACATGAAAAAGAAAAAAGCGTTTTTTTGAGGTTGGTAGAAAATAACAAAACTGATACATGAAGACATGAAGGAATTTGCAGGGAGGGGGAGGTGGGGACAGATAATAACATAAAAGACATGGTAAACACATTAAAAAAAAAAAAAGTCCAACATATGGAATCCCAGGAGAAGAGAGAGAATGAGCAGGAGCATTGTTTGAAGAGGTAATAGCTAAGAATTTTCTAAAAATGATGAAAGACATCATTTCACAGAGTCAATAAAGTCTGTGGTCCACAGTGTATATACAAAGAAGCCCCACTAGAACATTATAGCAAACTGCTGAAAACAAAAGACAATGAAATCTTAAAGATAGAGAAAATAAAGTCATTTTCAAATGAATAACAAAACTGACAGTCAACTTCTCAACAAGGACAGTGGAACCAGAAGACAAACGAATGACATATCTCAATTAGTGAAAGAAAATACTGCCTACCTAGAACTCTACACCCTGTAAATATCCTTTAAAAATGAAATGAATGAAGTGGTCATTGTATGTGGTATTGGCAACAAGATAGACAAATAGAACAGTGGAACAAAGAAGGAGGCCAGGAATAGAACCATACCTGTATAGTCAAATGATTTTCTATTAGAGCACCACAGCATTTGAATGGGAAAGTAAAATCTCATCAACAAATATTTCTGGAACAGGTGGATATTTATATAGAAGGAAGAAAACTCAACCCCTACCTCACATCATCCACGAAAATCACTTAATATGAATCATATGTGTACATGTAAAAATAAAGCCAAAATGATAAAGATACCAGCACAAAACATAGGAGAATATCTTCAAATTATTGCTGTAGGCAGACATTTCTTCAAAAGCATGAGCAATACAACAGAAAATTGATAAAGTGGACTTCATTAAAATTAAAACTTCTGTGGGACACTTAAGAAAAAAGATAGAGTGGTATAAAATATTTACAACACATATATCAGACATAGGATTTGAGTCCAGAATAAAGAACTCCTATGATTTAGTAATTTTTAAAAATGCAGTTTTTAAAAGGTTTGTTTTGTGAATAGACATTTCACAAAACAAAATATACAGATGTCTAGTAAGCATATACAGATGTCTAGTAAGCATAAGTACCCAATATATTAGTCATCTAGAAATGAAAAAACCTTCATGTACCACTTACCCTCCAGAAGAGCTAAAATGAAAAAGATTGATGTTAGAAAGGATGTGGAGCAACCAGAACCCTCATACATTGCTAGTGGGAGTAGAAAATGGTACAATTGTTTGGGAAAATAGTTTGGCAGTTCATTAAAAAGTTAAGCATACATGACCCAGTAATTTTACTTCTAGGTATTTATCAAAGATACATGAAAACATGTCTACAAAATATGTGTTTAAAAAAGTCACCTTACCCCAGTCAGAATGGCCTTTATTAAAAAGCAAAAACAGTAGATGCTGGTATAGATGCAGAGAGAAAGAAACACTTAGACACTGTTGGTAGGACTGCAAGTTAGTACAACGTCTGTGGAAAACAGTGTGGAGATTCCTCAAAGAACTAAAATTCAACTTACCATTTGATCCAGCAATCCCACTACTGGGTATTTACCAAAAGGAAAAGAAGTCATTTTATCAAAAAAGACACCTGCACTCAAATGTTTATAGCAGCACAATTCACAATTGCAAAGATGTGGAATCAACCCAAATGCCCATCAATTCTTGAGTATATTAACAAAATGTGATATATGTGTACCATGGAATACTACTCAGCCATGAAGTATGATGAATTAATTCCTTTTGCAACAATTTGGATGGAACTGGAGACCATTATCCTAAGTGAAGTATCTAAAGAATAGAAAAACGACCACCACATGTACTCATTTTTAAACTGGAACTAACTGATGAACACACATATGCAGAGGGAAGTAAAACTCAGAAATCAGGGAGGAGGGGAGAGGAAAGGATGGACGAAAACCTATTTAATGAGTACAATGAACACTATCTGGGTGACAGACACACTTATAACCATGACTCAAGCATTATGAAAGCCACCCATGTAACCAAAAATATCTGTACCCCCGTAATACTTTGAAATTTTTTAAAAAGCAGAAAAAATGTTCACAGCTTTACTCATAATAGCCAATAAAACTGAAAACAGTGAGATGCCCATCAGTAAACAGTGGTATATTCAGACAATGGATGCTGTTCAGCAAGAAAGAACCAACATCCACAGTATCATTGAATTTCAAAAACATGCTAATGAAAAATTAGACACAAAATAGTGTATAGTATATGATTCCAACTATATGGAATTCTAGAATAGGCAAAAATAACCTATGATGATAGAAATCACATCAGTGGTTGCTTTGTGGGGGGAGGTGTTGACTGGGAAGCAGCATGAAAGAACTTTCTGGAATGTTGGCTATTTCTCTGTCTTTGGCAATTAGTTAATTGTCAAAACTGAATGTTACACTTAGGATCTGAGCATTTGTTTCTATGTAAATTATACCTCAATTTTTTAAAATGAAAATTAAGTAAAGGTTTTAGGCCACCAAAAACTGAAAGATGTGTATTACCAACAGACTTGCCCTAAGTCCATTAAAGGGGTTTTTTTTTAGGCAGAACGAAAATTATCCCAAATGGAAGTTCAGAAATACAGGAAAGAGCAAAAAGCAACAGGGAAAATATTGGAGTAGACAATATATAAATAAATAAGTATGACAAAATAAAGACAGTAATGCCTTCTGAAGTTAAAATTCATGACAACAGTAATACAAGAGGCAGAAGGGAGCTGCATTGACTAGATTAGGTGGTCTTAGGTCTAGGTAGACGTTTCACATTCATGCAGCTCAGTAGGCCTAATGTGGCATGGGCCTCACTCAGAAAGATGCAGGAGTGGAAATGCAGCACATTGCTGCAGCAGCATCAGGTATATACTTCCAGAGTGAGTCCTCACAGTAGCTCACACCTTAGTCCAGGGGCGATTCTCTGCCCATCCACCTCCCTTGTCTGCCAAGTGACAGTTCAGTTACAGGGGAACAAATCAAATGCTTAATTGTGGGAACTACCCTGGCTTAGATACCCCAAGTTCCATGTAAGAATCAGTATGTTTCATAATGGCCCATGGTCATAGAGTCCTGGAAAGGGACGGGACTGGCTACAAGAACCATGGCACCTAGAAACTCAAAGCTGTGGCTTTCCACTGGGTAATATTGTTTATTTACAGTCATCCCAATCCAAATAATTTTACCAACCAGCATCATTTTTACCATAAGCTATGTTGCCTGATAACAGCTAACATTCCCCCTTTATCAGGTTTTCAGAGAAATAGAGCTAGAAGTTTAATCCAACATTGGTTTCCATTGCAGGCTCACAGACTGTGACCTTGAGTTAATAACTAGTATAGCACTCAGACTTTAGGGTGCATAAGAATCACCTGGAGAGCTTGTTAAAACATAGATTGTTAGGCCCCTATGACCCAACTTTCTTACTCAGTAGGGCTAGGGTCAGGCTCGAGAGTTTAAGTTCCCAGGTGATATTGCTGGTCTGAGGACCACACTTTGAAGCCAGTGCCCTATTAAACGGTAGTGGTAACAAAGCAAAAGTGCCACTTTCCCATTTACCATTCACAAAAGAACAAGGATCTCCATATTCTTTTGGCTTCAACGTTTAGAATACCCAATCCTTTATTATTTCTTCAAAAGCCCATCTCTAGTGGTTTCCTTAGAGGGTTTTTGAATTTGCATTGACATTAATTATCAGTAGGTGTTAGCAGATGACATTGATCAGACTCCATTTTAGAGTTAAATTGGTATGCACTAAACCCTCAGGACGCTGGTCATCTTGCAGCTGAGCACAAATGGTGCTCAGAAGCTTATGCAGAGGTCTCTCCCTGTGGCTTCAGATTTACGCCAAGCTACCGCCATTACCACTGCAGCCAGTGTGTACACCAGATTGCCACATGGTCCTATTTGACCTTGTGGGCTGGTACCCAGTAGTTCCCCCACCTATGTCCCCGACTTCTCCAGTAGGGACTGAAAGACACTGCTCCATGCCAATTGGATGAGCAGTCAACTCAACCTGGCCACAGCCAACCCAGCTGCTCCACCCCCTTTGTCCAATCACAGACCCAGTCACATATATAGACTCTCAAGCTCATGTGCAGTCTCCTCCCTGCCCCCAGCCAGGTTTTAATGTTTAGTTTGGCCCAAATGCATCAGCTGCAGCAAGGCGATATCATTCTTGCCAGCCCGCCCAGCTGTGCAATGCTCACTCCCAGTGGTTTTAGATCTACCTAGATAGATAATTCATATGTACGCAACCCAGTAGGCCCCTCATGGCCTTTCACTCAGAAGGACAAAACAGGAAACACAGCAAGCCAGCAATGCAGCTTTTCATGTGTTTCTCCAAGAGTCCCCAGAACTGTTTGGCAGCAATCCCTGGGAGCTGTTCTCTGCCCCTTCTCCCACGTGACAAGTCAGGGGCAAGGGATCAAGACCATATAGATGGTGTGGGAACCACCCTAACATAGAAATCTCAAGTTCCATATTGGAAACAATACTCCTTATAACAGTCCCATGGGCCTAGAGTCCAGGGATTCCAGCAAGGGACAAGAAACATCACATTTGGGAAAGCCTAGAGGTGTGACTTTCTAGTTGGTCATTCACAGTCCTCCCAGTCTACTTGCAGTTTACCGGTCAAGTCATCTTTACCATAAGCCTAGAAACACAGGTGACATTCTACCTTTATTAGGTTTCCAAGAGAACATGGCTAAAAGGTTAACATGATAACGTATATAAATAATATATATATTTTTAGTGTATAATAAGTTTCAAGATGCATGTTATAATCTCTCTAGGCTAAGCACTAAAAGAACAGTAAAAGATGTATAATA
>VSMD01141338.1:0-13393 GCA_008750895.1 Mirza zaza | reverse complement strand
TCCCCTCGGCCACAGCGGTCCTCTGCAGCCCCGCGGGGTCCCACCACGCGCCGGACGCTGCTTTACTGCTGCTGGATTCCTCTGCGCGTGTGTGAGAGAGGACAGCACGGTGGAAAGTCGGGAACTTGGGAATCAGGTGAAGGAGGGTTCAAAGGGCCCGGCGTGGTGGCTCACGCCTGTAATCCTAGCACTCTGGGAGGCCAAGGCGGGCGGATTGCTCAAGGTCAGGAGTTCGAGACCAACCTGAGCAAGAGCGAGACCCTGTCTCTACTAAAAATAGAAAGAAATTAATTGGACAACTAAAAATATGTAGAAAAAATTAGCCGGGCATGGTGGCACATGCCTGTGGTCCCAGCTACTTGGGAGGCTGAGGCAGGAGGATCGCTTGAGCCTAGGAGTTTGAGGTTGCTGTGACTAGGCTGACACTATGGCACTCTAACCAGGGCAACAGAGTGAGACTCTGTCTCAAAAAAAAAAAAGGAGGGTTCAAGTCCATGTTCTCCCAACTTGTCCACTGTGTGATCCTGGGCAAGCTGCTTCTCTGATGCTCAGTCATTCGTCTTTAGATGAAATGGTGTTAATTACACTACACACACACACACACACACACACACACACACACACACACACCCCGCTGGTTTGTGGGAAGGATGAAATAAAATAATGACTATAAGGTGACCAGCACTCCACCTGGCACATGGTAGGCACTCAGAAAACAGGAGTTATTGTTTTACTAATTAAAATATAGTTCTTAGAGGACAAGAATGTCTTTGAATTATTTGTAGCACCTAATCCCGTCAATCAACAACTGTCCTGTGCGTGTGCCGGGAAGTTAATAACTACTTGTTGAGTGAATGGCCACATAAACTTCAGTATTCATACAAAGCCATTGGGCCCAAGTGGCTGTTTATTTTCTGCACAAATTTAAAATCATTCACTTTTAGTCACTAAACTTCGAAATGTTCTTTCAACGTATTGTATCATAAAGTACAAGAATATTGCATTGGCTTAGACAAAAACTATCATTTTCATTTTAATCGAGCGTGCCTCTTCCTTACTGGGATATTTGCTCAGTGGTCACTTCTTAAAGATGTTTTGTTTTGGTTTTGTTCTTTATTTTTAATTGGGAGGTTATTTTAATTCTTGTTGGAAGCTAAATTTTTTTAAAAAGGAAACCCAGATGTTAAACTCCAAAACCTACTTACTTTGTCTTTTTCAGAGTTTGATCATAGTAAGTCTGGGCTACTGTGTCTAACAACTGAGCTAGGCTGGGTGCGGTGGCTCACGCCTGTAATCATGGCACTCTGGGAGGCCAAGGCGGGCAGATTGCTCAAGATCAGGAGTTCAAAACCAGCCTGAGCAAGAGCGAGACCCCGTCTCTACTAAAAATAGAAATAAATTAGCTGGACAACTAAAAATATATAGAAAAAATTAGCCAGGCATGGTGGTGCATGCCTGTAGTCCCAGCTACTTGGGAGGCTGAGGCAGGAGGATCGCTTGATCCCAGGAGTTTGAGGTTGCTGTGAGCTAGGCTGATGCCATGGCACTCTAGCCCAGGTGACAGAGTGAGACTCTGTCTCAATAAATAAATAAATAAATAAATAAACTGAGCTAATCCACTGGCATGTTGGTGGGGGCCCAGCTGGCGGTGGAGTTGGTGGTTGTTCCTGAAAACTGGGGTTCCCCATAGGTGTTGTGCTGGCCTAGCCTGGGGTCTTCCCTCTTCTCCACACCCCCCAACCCTCAAGGCCCAGCTCGGACTCCCCTTCTGCAGGCACCACCGTGCAGACCTCACCCACCTCCCTCCTCTGTGCCCATGACGCTCACACCCACTGACCACATATTCCCGCCTTTTCATGCAGCTAGTGTATAGTTTAACAGATCATCTTTGTTGGCTGGGAACAATGGCCTACACCTGTAATCCCAGCACTTTGGGAGGCTGAGGCACGAGGATGGCTTGAGGCCAGCAGTTCAAGAAGCAGCTTGGGCAACACACCAAGAACCTGTCTCTACAAATAATTTAAAAATTAGCCAGATGCAGTGGCGCGTGCCTGTCGTCCCAGCTACTCAGGAGGCTGAGGCGGGAGGATTGCTTGAGCCCAGGAGTTAGAGGCTGCAGTGAGCTATGATGACGGCCACTGCACTGCAGCCTGGGGGTCAGAGTGAGACAGACCTTATCTCAAAAAAGAAAAAAAAAATCAGATTACCTTTGTCTCTCTAGCTTGTTTACAACTTCCTTGAGAGCAAGCCCTATTTTGTTTGTTCTCTCTTGCTCCCTTGCTACAAATATTTGACCACTGATTCTATCAGCCAGTCTCAGCAGGAAGAAGGGACTGAGCATCTGAACACTGGACTTAGGGTCATGGAGGAGAGAGGAATGAAGAAACTGCTCTCACAGGTGTGGGCAGGCTGCCAGGAACCCCCGAGTGGTGCAGTCACTTGCTAGCATGGCAGGTGCCCAGCAGATGAAGGGGAGGGTACCGGGCCGAGACTGAAAACTTGGGGGGTTGGGGGTGTCCTGAGGGGAGCAGAGTCCTCCCGATGGGGGATGACACAGTCCACCCCGGCGACCCTGCTGGGAGTGGGGATACAAACCCCAGACCCGCCCTGTGGTCCCCTAGCACAGCTGGGGTGCGGGAGGGTGCCGGCGCAGCGCACGTGGCCCGCACTCGGGGAGCAGGGTGGTGCGCGGGGGAGGGGCTGTCCAGCGCCCCCACTGCCGCCCTTGCTGGATGCGTGGGGGTTCTGCTCGATGTGGGAGGCCTGGGTCCCTACCCTCTGGGGCTGCAGTCTTCCCTGTGGTAAGGGCCACCCTGACATGCAGACTAGAAGTGGCAAAGCCTCTTAAGGAGGGAAAAGCCGCCTCTTCCGGAAGTGACGGGGCAGCACTCGCGGGGGGCCAGGGCGTGGTCTTCGAGTTGGGCCTGAGCCTCTCACGGGGTTCGAGCAGGCAAAGATAGAGACCAGGGGCCCCCGAGGCAGGGCAAGTGGTATGCACGAAAGCCACTAGTTTAGAAAATTCTAAGGACGGAAACTGGGCCACTTGGGCTGGAGCCACGGGTTCGTGTTGGGGGGACAACCCGTCAGGTTTCTAAGGGCTGGATCAGGCCTTAAAGGATTTCCTGACCCCGCAGGCATAGTGCCAAGCAAAGAGTTGTCACTCAGATAGTCATGAATTTGGTAGAAATGGTGCAAGAGAAGTTGGGACTATGGTTTCTTGATCCACTAAGCAATAGCATGCCTACCGTGTTTCCCCGAAAATAAGACAGAGTCTTATATTTATTTTTTCTCAAGAAGGCACCCTAGGGCTTATTTTCAGGGGATGTGTGATTTTTTTTAAGGATGGTACAACAATCTACATTTATTCAAATATAGTTAAGTCATCTTCTTCTGGAACATCATCATAACTCTCCAAAGCCTGAATTCCATCCTGAATTTCTTGTGACTCTATTTCTTTTAGAACCATTGGCCCCAATCTCTCATGTCGAGCAACAGAGCTCTCATGGGGCAGACGAGAAGGGCTGCTCGTCTTCTTTACGGCTCTGCGACGAAATGCATGGGCTGTGCAGCTATGCTGTATAACCATGTCCATCACTAGGTCTTATTTTCGGGGTAGGGCTTCTATTGTGCAAATGCTTAGAAATCCTGCTAGGGCTTATTTTATGGATAGGTCTTATTTTCGGGGAAACACAGTATGTGGCCACTCTGGATAGAGTCGGGCCACGTCAGCCAGGTGGGCACGGCAGACAGGTGCATCTTGGCAGAAGGGGACAGAGCCAAGGATGTCCACGTGCTGCTCTTTGGGTCGGTGGGGTCTGGAAGGTGAGAACCAGCCAGAGCCACGCCCAGCCCGGCAGGCTTGCAGAGAGCTGGGAGGTGCACCCCTGGCTTCCTGGGTGGCAGCCAGAGGGAGTCCCCATGGGGGTGGCGGATCTGGGGCAGGAGCTGGGATTCCAGGGCCCCTGTCACCGGGCGGAATCCTACACCTCCCTCACTGCCTTCGGCCCGCTCGACAGGGGATTCCACAGGAAGACACCCTCCCCCACGCTTCTCTCTTCCCCACCTGTTGCTGCAGCGTGGGGGCCATCAGGGATCCATAGTGAGTGGCCGGTGACTGTAACGACCTTATAGCTCTGCAAGTGAGAGGGGCAAGAGAATAGGTGGGGGCAGCAGAAGACTTGAGGGGGTGGCCGGACTGACCCCGAGCAGAGGTCCAGGTGCAAACGGCAGGTTGCTGTGTGTTTCCACGGGCGCCCCACCCCCTCGTGTGCAGACTCGGTGTGGTTAATGACAGCTGCACTTAAGAAACAGATGGCGTTGCAGTTTTGAGTGTTATCCCGCCCTAATGGGCGGCCAGGAGAATGCAGGCTACTAATGTTTGGTGTGGGAGTGATTTAACCACCTGATATGGTCTCGTTCTCACGTGGACAGTCATTTGGGGAGAATCCGCCTAGATTTCCTCACCATTAGAAGTTCAGGCTGTTGGAACTAGATTAAATCTTCAAATGACCTGTTCTCGTCTTGGTTCACAGAGGAGGAAACTGAGGCCCAGGGATGGGAGGTGACTTTCTCAAGGTCACAAGGTTAGTAGCAAAGCAGGTAACTGCCCTTTCATGAGTGAAGATAAAAGCAAAAACAACTGAGAAAATTTTATTCTGTCTTTTACTTCTAAAGTTTTTTTTTTTTTTTAGTTGCAAAACACACACAGACCAAACATTCTATTTTGTTTTATTAGATCAGAAGTTTGGCTTAGGCGTTGAGGAGATTAGAATGCCGGTCCCAGTTCTGCCATTGGCTGCAGGACCTTGGGCAAATCACATTCCCATTCCCAGCCTCAGTTTCCCCACCTGTAAGGGAAGAGGGTTGGCCCAGATCCTCCTTGAAATCTCTTGCAGCTCTGTCATTCTACAGTTCTCAGCAAGTCCAGAGCTCAAATTACGCATTGGCTAAAGACCTTCCGTTAAACTCCGGGGGGAACTGTGTTCCCTCCTTAATGACGGCCTGGCTGCTCTCACAAGCAGGGCATGAGCCGAAGTAGCCCAGCAATTTCCAGCCTGGGCACTTGTGGCTTCCCCACCAGCAGCAGCCGGAGCCTTCTGACCCCGTGGGGCCCTGGAACCCATGAATCAAAATAGTTGTGTGATGTCATGTCACAATGGGAATGTGCTCCGGCCAATTGGTGCCAAGAATTGTCTGTACAGGGTGGTTTCCTTTTACAGTCTTTTTAAAGAGACATCATGCAGAGCTGCACATGACTCTCGGGCTCAGGCTTCCTGTGCCTATTTGGTCTTCCCTCCTCTTTTAATTTTAAGAAGGGAAAAAAAAAAAAACCCTGAAGAGTATCAGTGAGCAGCTGACCTTAACTACATCAACAAATCCCCTGTGAAGTTCTGTCGGCGCTTCCGGCAGCTTCTTGCCTACTTAAGGACAGCCGGGCTGACACTCCCGCTGCTGTGGCCGGAGGTGCAGCCCGTCAGGACTGCTCGGCTCCCAGGAGTCTCTCGGACGCCAGAGGAAGGACTGCGGTGGGATCACCCCGCGTGTACCCGCAGCCGCTGGCCCGGAGAGCGAGCCCATCCTGCAGTGGTCCGAAGGCCCCCTGGTGAGGACGCTCAGGCTCACGGGCTGCCACCCTGAGCTTCTGGGGAGCCGCAGCCGCCGGACGCCCCATGCCGGCGTGCTGATGCTGCGTCTCTCCTGGCCCCCAGCCACCTGGGGCCAACACCAGCTCTGCGGGTCCTGATATGTTCACCTGTCCCCCCTCCTGCGGCCACAGCTACCCATGAAGCGCTTTGGAAGTCTCAGGGGCAACAAGAAGCACAAGGACCAAAACCGAAGCACGGAGAGGCGCCAGTCGGAGCCCCATGGCCTTTTTGGTAGGACACTGCCCTTCCCCCGATTGCCGATGGTCTGTGCCAGGGGAGGGAAACCCCGCGGCGCCAGCGCGCACACGCCCTCCTCGGCACCGGCTGCCTCCCGCTGCTCCCCGCGCGCTCTGGGTGGGACCGGGAGGCACAGTCAGAGGACTGGGTGGGGAAGTGCCTCCTTAGCGATGGTGGTGCCGCTGTCCTGAGCTGCCCGGCGTCACTCTTTGTGACGCTGCTCTCTTTCTCTTGCCCCACCTGGCCCAAGGAGGTTGGCGAGCAATAGGGTTGTCGTTCATTTAGGCAAAAATAGTAGCTCGGAGGAAAAGAATGGATGGGAACTGTTGTTCGCAGCTATTACGAATGAAGCGTGTGTGTGTGTGTGTGTGTGTGTGTGTGTGTAGAGGAAGCTACTGTCAGGGGTCAGGAAGAAGGAATTCTGCTCGCCTGGTCCTGTGGCTGAGTGATTGGACGGATCAAAGGTTCACGTGGGCAGGGAAACACCTGACTGATTTGTGCGCCCCGGGAAGAAGCTTGCTTTGTGGTGTCCCCGGCTTTGGGGACATGGTGCAACTCGTCCACGTGCACGGCTGGGGCCATCGCAGCTGGGACAAGTGGGGAAGCATCCGTGATTCAGCCGTTCCCGGGAGCTGCAGACTGGAAGTGGGTTTTGCCCGTCCGGCTGGAGCTGCACGAGTGGATTCCAAAGCCGCCTTAGCGTCAACCCAGTTAGGACTTGCCCGCTCAAACTTAGATGGTAGATTCAATTTATTAAGAAGCAGAGCGAGCCCGTGACTGGCGCTGCTGTCCGCATGGCCCGGGAGACTCCCCGACAGCCCCGTGCAAGGGGGACCGGCAGGGCCCACACTCTGAGGCTGTCATTTATCAACCCGGTCACCAGGGTTGGGAAGACACAACCCAGTGGGTGAGTCAAGGTGGGGAAACTGAGGAGTGCATGAGACAGTGTCCCCTGTGTGGCATGTGATGTGTCCAGTGGCAAAATGTTGTCATCATGTGTGATAGGGAACTAACTATGGCAAAACAAAGTTAGCCAGGCAGTAAGTGAAAACTGGAACAGTAAGAAAAGAAAAAGGTCAGCAATAAAACCTGTCTGTATCCACATCCGGTTCAACCAGCACTTCTCGTCAGCCTCTGGTGGGCTAAGTGTCACGTCAGTAGGCAGGGGAGCAGCAGATGAGAAGACGGCGGTTTTTGAATTTAGGGGGTTCAGTCTCGTGAAGGAGAAAAGCCCAGAGAAAGAACTAGAGAGCAGTGTCTGATCGAGCGAGTGCAAAGGTGAATTTGCACGGGAATAGGGTGCCCGGCCCCGACCGCGGAGGGGAGAGACAGACGTCCTAGACTTGAGGTTCATTGACGTGGTCTAAAAAGGAGACTCTTATATTAAATAATGAAGTGACAAACACTCATCTGCTATAGAATTAAATCCAAACCTATCATTTAACTAAAAATCTGGTTTTGCTGATGGGGATGGACAGGCTCGTTATTGGAAGCCTATTGTGTGCCCGACAGTGGCTTCCCGCCTTGTGTTTAAGAGTTGGCTGTCATCCTGTCTCGTACTCCCCGAGATCAAAAATAATATTTACCTCTCAACCAACTTCATGAGAGCTCATGTGCAAATGCCAGCTCCGACCACAGGGTCAGTAAAATCAGACCCCGCCAGAGGCTGCCCCTGGGATTTGAAAGCAAGCGGCCCCTGCAGCCCCTCCTCAGGCAGAGGCCACGCTTAGGCGGCTGGCACCCAGGGGTCTGCTGCGCCGTCGGTCCGACTGGGGTCGGAGTGAGTCTCGGCGGGGGGAGCCAAGGGTGGGCTGGGTGGGCGGCGCCAGGCGAGGAGACACTGAGTGAAGAAAACGGCCAGAGTGTCAAGCCGCTCTCCCCTCCCAACTCCCAACTCTGCACCTGTCTGTACCTCACCCAGGCTGTCCGACTGCTCTGTGTAACACCAGCCCAGTTACCTTTTCTTTGGCCTCCTGGCTGCCCGAGGACGGGGACCCTGGCTGTCTGCGAGGCCACGCTCCGTCCACAGCTCCGATTCGAAGCCCGGCAGCACCTCGGGTGCTCCAGAAAGACATCGTGGGGGGCGGGGCAGCTGGAAAACACTCCAGGAAGGATCGTTCCAGGGCTTTGTGTTTTCAGTTCCCTCTCGGCAGCGCCCGCTCCTTCATGGGGTTGTTCCTGGAGCTCAGAGAATGTTCGATGAGGCCCTTTCTCCCGGGAAAGCTTGAGTGGGGTCCTGAGAGTGCCTGCCTTTTGTGCACCCTCCGATTTCCCCCACATGAAACACGGTTCTGTCGTCAGCAGGGAGCCGCTGTCTTCTCGGTGTCTCCTGTGGCTCTGTCGGTCTTTCCAGCAGCCGAGGTCTCCTCTGGCCCAGGGGAAGGGGGGCTGCTCCCACGGGGACGAGATGCACCTGTTTCATCTGGTGGCTCCCTGCGATTCCTCAGGTCAGAGACACATCTTTGTTACACACCTGCACATACATGCACATGTCCGTGCACCTTCACACACATGCATGTACACACACACACACACACACACGGAGCTATCCCCGCAGCCTCTCGACTGTCCAGAGCAACCAAGAGACAAGAGCGAGGCCCCGAGACAGAGTCACTGCGTCCGCTCGCACTGGCCCCTGCACGGCACGGCCACCTGGAAGTCCGCGTCTTACTGGAAGCTTGAACACCTCGGCCTCAGGACGGAACCCGGTAGACCCGCCGACTCCCTGCACCGTGCCCCTCACCCGTGGCACAGTGACATGCCCCTCCCTCGGCAGAGTGACAGGGAGGCCGTGTCCCACACGCCAGGGAAGCTTCTGTCTCCGTGTCCGTGCTCCTGGGCTAGACGAGGGACTGGCCTTCATTCTGGCCCTTCGGGAAAGAGAGACCTAGATGCCGTGGCAACAATTGGAAAACCGACGAGGGTTAGGAAAGGATTATGCTGACCAGATGAAAGAGCGTCTCCCCTCTGCGATTGCCGCGGAGCCGTTGTTAAATAAGTAGACACCGGAGTCCTACGCGGTCCTCGCTGGGCCAGCTGGGACTGGCGCGGGAGGCCGTGTCAGGGAGCAGCGTCTCGTCCGCGAGTTGCTGGGGCCGGAGTGAGACTGGGGTCGGCACCCCGGCCCACTCTGCCCATTGCCACCTGCCGCCTGAGCCCGCTCCCTGGGACCGTGTGGCAGCCTCTCGACCAGAACGTCAGCCTCCCTCGTGCCCAGCCAGGTTTGTTCCGGTCACCCGGCACTGCTGCCCACAGTGCGCTCGGCCCGCCGGTGCCAGCGGAGCCCTTGGCCGCGTGTGGCTCTGGGGGGGGAGCAGCATCAGGCGCGCTCAGCCCCGACGGCGGGCAAGGCTGAAAGTGACGAGTGACATCTGTGGTCTCCCCCCTTCCTTGTGGTCCTCACTCTGCCTCTGGCGGCCCGTCTGCCGGCCTGGCTGCCGGTGCCCTGATTCGCTTCTCTTGAGATTTCCCAATGTGCATTTTAACTTTTTGTACTGGGGATTTTCAATCATACACAGACGCCGGGAGGCTAGTGGGATAGCACCCATGTGCCAGGCGTCACCATCACCAGTGTTCTGCCAGTCCACCACATCCGTGGCTGGTCGCTGCTCCTGCCCTGGGGGACGGCAGAGAGTGCTCTCAGGGCACATGGTCCAGGGAGGGCGGACAGAAAAATGAGGGGATTCTTAAATCGCAGTAGAATACACAGAACGCGGACTTTACCGTGTCCACCGCCTGTAAGTGTACAGCTCCGTGGCGTTAAGTGCATTCCCACTGTGCGTCCCTCTCCACCGTCCCTCCCTCCACGACGGAAACTCTGTCCCCATTAGACACTGACTCCCCCACCCAGCCCACGAATGTGACGGCTCTGGGGACCTCACAGGAGTGGAACCATGCAGTGTCCGTGCTTTGTGCTGTCGAGACAGACAGGCGTGTTCTCGCTGTGAGGTTGGGGTGGGGATGCCATGGACGCAGGACTGGACTTGGCCTGCTGTGCAGGAGGGGGCGGGGATGCATGCCAGCTAAGGCTTGGGCAGTGGGGAGGGTCACGCAGACACCTGTGTGCAGGTCCTTCTGACGACAGAGAGGCCCAGGCCCCGAGGAGCAAGGGCTCAGTGTGTTCTAGGGACACTGGGGGCCGCTTTCCTCCTGAGAGCCTGACCTCTGAGCAGAGAAGCTGGACACTGGGCAGACATTTTCCGCTGGACGGCGGATGTCTGAAAGTGTCGAAAGACAACAGGGCGAGATTGCAGAGCCTGGTGGAAGGAATCAAGAAACAGGGAAAAGGAAGATTCACGCAACGTGATGGATTTAGAAAACGTTGGCTCTGGATGATAACTGAGAGGCCTCTCATGGCTTGGGTGCCGGGGGCTGGGGCTGAAGCCAGGCTGGGTGTGGGCCAGCCCCTGCTACTCTGAGACCGGGCCTGGCCCAGGGCGGGTCCAGGGCTCCAGGGAGCCCTGGCATGCAAGGGTCATCATCTGGGCCCTCAACTTCCAGGTGGGACCAAGAGCTTGGTACATCCAGAGAACACAGTGAATTCTGTCCTCCAGTGATACTTTGTCTCCCAGTGATTTTTTCTTTTTTTTTGAGACAGAGTCTCACTTTGTTGCCCAGGCTAGAGTGAGTGCCGTGGCATCAACCTGGCTCACAGCAACCTCAAACTCCTGGGCTCAAGCAATCCTCCTGCCTCAGCCTCCCAAGTAGCTGGGACTACAGGCTTGCACCACCATGCCTGGCTAATTTTTTTTTTCTATGTATATTAGTTGGCCAGTTAATTTCTTTCTATTTATAGTAGAGACGGGGTCTTGCTCTTGCTCAGGCTGGTTTTGAACTCCTGACCTTGAGCAATCCCCCCGCCTCGGCCTCCCAGAGAGCTAGGATTACAGGCGGGAGCCACCTCGACTGGCCTGTCTTCCAGCAATTGAGAAGAAAAAAGTATGCAAAACCCAAATGCGGTCAAGAACAAATTGACATGAATGTCCCTAAGGGCCAACGTGGCTCCTGGGACCACCGTGTGTTCCTAGCCCAGGCCTTGGCGCTGGGCACCGATGGGCTCGTGACAGGGCTGGTGGTCCAGGCAACGCCCCTCCGAACTTGATCCATAGGATACACTTCATAATTGCTTGTCGGTGGGCTGACTTCTCCCCAGGTGTAGACGCAGCTCCTTTAGACTGTGTCCTCAGTCTCAATGGTGCATGGGGTGTGGGCTGCCCGGGGCTGGGGCGAGGTCATCCTTGCCTGTCTCCAGGGTCCTCCCAGGGAACTCTGTCCGCCTCCACATCCCCTAGTGCTGTGTGTTCACTGTCCTATAAACCGATTCGCTTTCAGAAAACTCTGATATTCTCAATTTAGACTAAAAAAATCCGACCTGTTGATGCGTTAGTGTCCAGACAGGTCATTCTCTTGAAATTGCGGTCTCCCTCTTGTGAATCTTCAAATATTATCGGTACTTAGCTCGAGAAGAGCCCACCGCACAGAGCGACGGGGACACTCTTGCGGCCGAGGTGCACAGGCTTCAGACTGGCTGTTTGGGCTTCCGGGTCAAGCCCGGACGTGGCTGTGACAGGCGGCCCCTCGCCCACCGGGCACACTGCTCTTATGCCGGGTACGGCCGCGTATCATTCGGTCAGCCAGACGCCGGCAGAGTGTCTGATGAGAGCGTTTACCGTCCTGCGCGTTACGCTGGCCCCGGGGACAGGGTGTGGCGCATGTGGGT
This sequence comes from Mirza zaza, assembly GCA_008750895.1. Classification (NCBI taxonomy): domain Eukaryota; kingdom Metazoa; phylum Chordata; class Mammalia; order Primates; family Cheirogaleidae; genus Mirza; species Mirza zaza. The sequence continues at coordinate 1,792 of VSMD01141338.1, read as the reverse complement.
ATGCCGTCCCGTCGGGGTGAGGGGCCCGGCTGGGAGAAGGCCTCGGGCCGTGGGTGCTGGCGCCAAGCGCTCTGGGGCTCGGTGGGAGTGGAGGCGGCCTCTGTGCTGGGCCCCGAGGTGAGGCCGGATTGGCGGAGACATGGAGGGAGGGGCAGTCAAAGAAAAGTCCAGAAAGAGAAGACAGGGCCAGGTTTTAGACAACCTCGAATGCCGGGCTGGAGGGTGCAAGCCGTGAGAACCGGCTCTCACCGAAGGGGTCGGAGCAGGGGAGGAGCGTCCCGAGGGCGTGGCGCGGGGAGGAGGCCGGGGCTGCAGGCCTGGCGGCGTGTGGCCGAGGCAGCTGGTCCCGCGTGAGCAGGCGTCTTCCAGGGACCGGGCGCTGCCTGAGAAAGGGGCTGCAGTGTTCTGCAGGTGCAGAGGCGGCCCTTTCCCACACCCCCTGCCGCTTGGCGACAGCAGCCCCATCCCGATCATCTGCCGTGACCCGCCCCCTTGCGCAGGCCACGCATGGGGCACTATGTCTCGTGCTCGAGAGACAGACGTGGGAGGTGAGAGGCCAGGCGACAGCCGCGCCAGGAGGACCAGGGACCAGATAGAGTGCATGATCTAGGGATGCCGAGGAAGCACGTTCAGGAAGGGACACGGGGGCAGGAATGCCGCCGGGACCCTGCGTGCTGGCCTGGGTGGGGCGTCACCGTCAGCTGCCAGTGACGCTGTCACATGGCGTGGCTTCTACGAAGTCTTTGTGTCTGATGACTCTCTCAAGGTAGGTAAAGTCGGTGGTGGAGGTGGTGTTCCCTCCCACAGACGGGGAAAGCGAGTCGCAGGGGGGCCAAGAGCTGCGTCAGTCCCGCGTGGCGGCCTGCAGAGGAGACGAGTCTCCCAGCCCATCGGCAGGCAGGGTGGTGCCCGGGAGAGGGGGCGGCCACTGTGCCCCTCTGTCTCTCGCCATCACAGAAGGACACCCCTTCCCTGCCACGGCGCTCTCCCGCCCTCACAGGGGTGCGGGGCCTGGAGCCCCTGGGCCCTCCCTGCTCCCGGCTCCGGGTGGCCCAGCCCGGCCAGCCCCGGTTTAGTCGAGGCACAGCTATGCTGACGGAAAGGGGCAACAGGGGTGGCTGCAGGCTAGAGGTGACCCCTGAGCAGCTGTGGCCAGTGACCCCGACGTCTGCTTGGTGCTACAGAAAGAGGCAAAGCCACTGCGGCTCCAGGCTGGCGCCTGCGGGCCAGGCAGCCCCCGGGTGTGCCAAACCTGGAGAGCGATTAACCTCACCTTCCGGAGCCTTCCAGAGTCCACTCCGGGTTACCTTAGCTCCGGTCTCCTGCCATCCCAGCCTGCCCTCCCTGGGCTCATCCTCCACTTGGGGGCTCCTGTGGCTGCTGGTGGACCCCCCGGAGCCCACTCCACCCAGGGGGCCTGGGCGGGGCAGTTCCGCCCCAGCGCTCGGCACAGCCCTGAGGGGCTTGGGTCCTGCCTCCTCTGGAGGTCCCCATCTCCGAGAACAGGTCTGCCTCAAACCCCTCCAGCGCCGCTCTCCTTTCGGTACAGCCGTTCTGACACTTGCCTGACGATGCAGGGCTAACGTTTAAGAACCTTTAAGGCAAAGTTGACTAAGTATAAGCACCCAGGACAGAGCACGAATCATCGGTGGTGCATTTGCACAAACCGAGCACGCTCCTGTAACCGGCCCCCCCGGCAGCCTCCCGCCTGCCCCCCGCCTGCCCCCCGGTCAGCGTTGGCTGGTTCTGGGCTTCGTGAGCTGTTTATCCGTTTGGCTCCTCTCACTTGCAC
>VSMD01141337.1:0-13719 GCA_008750895.1 Mirza zaza | reverse complement strand
GCGCGGTGGCTCAAGCCTGTAATCCTAGCTCTCTGGGAGGCCGAGGTGGGCGGATCCTTTGAGCTCAGGAGTTCGAGACCAGCCTGAGCAAGAGTGAGACCCCATCTCTACTATAAATAGAAAGAAATTAATTGGCCAACTAATATACATAGAAAAAATTAGCCGAGCATGGTGGCACATGCCTGTAGTCCCAGCTACTTGGGAGGCTGAGGCAGCAGGATTGCTTGAGCCCAGGAGTTTGAGGTTGCTGTGAGCTAGGCTGACGCCATGGCACTCACTCTAGACTGGGCAATAAAGTGAGACTCTGTCTCAAAAAAAAAAAAAAAAAATTTCTGCCTTTTATATGCTTACTATCTAGAAGGATCACAAAGCAAAATCAAATCACCATACAGGTTCATCTTTGTATGCCAAATGAGTTTTACTGACATTCAGTTCTTCCAGAATTCTACAGGAGAGATCTACAGCATTTCCCAAACTTTGATTTCAATAAAATTTCCAAAAGACTTTGGGATCTGACATGAGGTCACCAAGGTTTTGTTTTGCTATTAATCTTTAAGAAGAGCTTTTTATGTTCCTCTGATTTTTCCAAATTCACCTCATACCCTGGCTGACAGTCAGGGCACATCAACAAGTAGACTTCCATTCAGAGCCACAGGACTGGAGTGTTGTTAGAGAACAAGAAGAATTAGAGCTAGGCTCTGAGTAAGATTTGTATGGGCAAAGGTAACCATTAAAAATATTCAAAACTGCAGAGTCAGTAACTTGAAATTAGCATCCTTAATTTGATGTGTTGGATCATAGTTTTCTGAAGTTAATTTGCTACTTACAGGGTGAATATGGTACTGACTGCTATGGCCCGGGTTTCCTTTGGGTTTGATGCGATGTGTGCTGTTAAAAGGTATGTGATGACTCAAGTTTCCCACCCTTTTCTCTCTTTGAACTATTAAGAACTTTTCATTTATACAGGACATCATGACATTTTCCTTTCACTTTGCATGAGTGCTTTTCCATTAGCATATGAAAGTTAATAAATGTTCTGTTCTAAAGATAGTTACCAGCAAATTTCAGTGTCCATAAATAAAGTTTCATTTCACACATCAAAGTCTATTTTAAAAAAAGGTTCACTGCAACACAGCCATGCTCACTTGTTTATATTTTGTCTGTGGCCACTTTCACACTACAGTGGCAGAACTGAGTGTAGCCACCCCAATGGCTGTGTGGTGATATCTCATTGTGACTTTTATTTGGAAAGCATTGCTCTCTCTTTTTCTAACTCCTGGTGGCAGCTCCACCACTACCCCTGGCCCAAGCCATAATTCTCTCTCTCAGTTATATTACTGCAGAGGCCTCCTAAATTGTCTTTCTGCTTCCATCCTTGCCTCTTATACTCTGTTCTCAGCACAGCAGCTGGGGCCCTTCTGTCAAAAAAATACATAACACAAATCGTAGGAATCTTCTATTTAAAACCTAAGGGCCTGGTGTCCTTTTCCTCACTCCACTCCATCCCAAATCTCATATCCTGCAATTGAGTGTGTTATTCTTTCTTCATAGATGGCTTCTTCCTTCAACTTTTTGGGATTTCTGCTCAAATGTCGGCTCAGTGAAGCCTTCCCTGAACTCCCCTTCTCCTCCCACCATGGTACTCCCTGACATCTTTCCCTCATTGATTTCCCCCCAGAAAACTTTGCTGTCTGGCATGCCCTGTATTTTCCTTCTTGAGCTATTTTTGTCCATTTCAGCCCCACAGGGGCAGGGGTTTTCAAGTCTTGCTCCCTGCTGGGTCCCCAGCACCAAGGTCAGCAGCTGGCAGGTATGTGGCACCATTCATTTGTTGAATGAGCCAGGTGAACAGCCAGGGCTTGAGATTTAAAAAAATGAAAAAAGCCTTTCACCCTGACAGTGCTGACAGTGAACCACTCCAGGCAGCTGCAGTGCCAGTGATCGAACTTAAAAGCAGCTTTGCCAGTGGGTGGCCCTTCCTGGCTAAAGGATCATTTCAGGCTGGGAGAAGTGTTCCTCTAGATGTGAATGTTCAAGCACATCTGCTTCCTCCCAAGCCTCTGTCACTCCTCATCTGCCTGAGTTCCCGCACCTGTGTTTTATAGCAATCAAATTAAACAAATATGAGCAGAAAGGATGAACAAACTAGAGTCTGGGTCTTCCCTCCCTTCCCACTGCTGCCCCACCCAGAAGTGGAGGCAGGGGTCTAGTTGCTGCTATTAGAGCAAAAGCCAACCCTCTTGGTCTGGTGTTTGGTTTGATTACAAAACTCCTCCCAGAGACTTTCTTGTTATCAATTGGGACGACCACCCACATAGGAGTCTGGATTGTCCAGGGGACTTAAATCACTTGAAAGCATCACAATGCAGAAACATCCAAGGAAATGAAATCAGTATATTGAAGAGCAGCCAGTGTGGTGGCTCACGCCTGTAATCCTAGCACTCTGGGAGACTGAGGCCCATGGATTGCTCAAGGTCAGGAGTTTGAAACCAGCCTGAGCAAGAGTGAGACCCTGTCTCTACTAAAAATAGAAAGAAATTAATTGGCCAACTAATATATATAGGAAAAATTAGCCGGGCATGGTGGCACATGCCTGTAGTCCCAGCTACTCGGGAGGCTGAGGCAGCAGGATCGCTTGTGCCACAGCACTCACTCTAGCATGGGCAACAAAGTGAGACTCTCTCAAAAAAAACAAAAAGAAAAATTAATTGGCCAACTAATATATAGAAAAAATTAGCTGGGCATGGTGGCACATGCCTGTAGTCCCAGCTACTTGGGAGGCTGAGGCAGCAGGATTGCTTGAGCCCAGGAGTTTGAGGTTGCTGTGAGCTAGGCTGACGCCACGGCACTCACTCTGGCCTGGGCAACAAAGTGAGACTCTGTCTCAAAAAAAAAAAAAAAAATGAATGGATAAATTTAGTATATATACACAATGGAAATATAATTCAGCCTTTTAAAAAAAGAAAATCCTTTTGTTTGCAACAACAGAGATGGACCTGGAGAACATTATGCTTGGTGAAATAAGCCAGGCACAGAAAGACAGATACTGCATGGTCTCACTTACAGGTAGAATCTCAAAAAGTCTAACTCCTAGGCCAGGTGCGGTGGCTCACGCCTGTAATCCTAGCACTCTGGGAGGCCGAGGCGGGTGGATTGCTCAAGGTCAGGAGTTTGAAACCAGCCTGAGCGAGACCCCGTCTCTACTAAAAATAGAAAGAAATTAATTGACCAACTAAAAATATATATACAAAAAATTAGCCGGGCATGGTGGTGCGTGCCTGTAGTCCCAGCTACTCGGGAGGCTGAGGCAGGAGGATCGCTTGAGCCCAGGAGATTGAGGTTGCTGTGAGCGAGGCTGATGCCACGGCACTCACTCCAGCCTGGGCAACAAAGTGAGACTCTGTCTCAAAAAAAAACAAAGGGGATTGTAGGTCAGGACACTTGTGCTGTGGCAGACTAGAGGCCTATCCAAGTGGGTAGGGGCAAAAGAGAAGCTTTTAAAGACAAAAAGGAGAAGTCCATATAAGCTGTTTTGAAACAAAGACCACTGGTTACAGGGCCTTATTGCAGGACTTGCTGTTAGCTCATTAGTGAAGACAGCTGTTGTTAGACAAGTGTCCTTGTGCTGGTGGCTTATCTGGAATATTGTGGTTTAAAGAATTCCTTATATTGTTCCTGTCATAAGCATATATGCATATGTGAAGGCCCCTCCCTCAGGGCTTCCTGGCTCTATTTTTTTTTAGAGTTTGACATTAGTGACTACATTTTGATGTTAATGACTTTCACAATCACTTCTTGGCCTTCTGGCTAAGATCAAGTGTAATAATTTTCACAGAGTTGCAGAGATGTCGGTCAAAGGACACAAAACTTTGGTTACTCAGGAAGAATAAATTCAGATGTGTCGTACATCAGTCGTGACTATAGTTAGGAACAGTATACTGACACTTGAAAATTGCTAAGAGAATAGATTTGAAGTGTTCAACCACACAAAAAATGGTAAGTGTATGAGGTAATGCTTATATTAATTAGCTTGATTTAGCATTCTACAGTGTATGCATACATCAAAACATCATGTTGTACACCAAAAAAAGTAAAAATAAAAAAAGTTTTAAATGCATAAACACATTATGAATGTTTCCCTTCCATTAAAGCAAAAGTTAAAAAAAGAATCTGTTTCTTCAATGTAAGTGACCCCAATGAACATTCATTTTTAAATGGAGACCTTAACCCCACTTTCTTGGTTTTCTTGTTGAAAGGCAAAAATCCTTTTACTTACACCCTCCAGGGGTGCTAACGGGTTCCTGGGCTGATTGAGTGTTGCAGCCATAGAAATGCAAAGAGGGGTGTGAGGTGGGGTTAGGGATTCTGAATGCAGCCTTCCTAGGGTGTCTTTGGGAATGCTGAGTACTCATTCAAATGCAGAATATTTTGCTTTTTGCTAGGAGTAGAGAAGTAATCGATTTATGTAGCTCCTATTCCTGGTCACTCTAGAGGGTAGAAATCGCTTTGTTATAATGCATATAATTCAATACATATTCTCCTAGATTTAGACTCAATCTTCTGACTGGTGATCCTTAAATTTTTATCTCTAGCTCGGACTTCCTGGCTAATTCCTAGATTCAGATTTCCACTGTCTGGTTAGCATTTTCAATTAGCTATCTCAAGCTTAATGTACCCCAAATGCAATGGATGATTTCCTCCCACTTCTGTCCTCCTCCCCAGGCCTGCCTGCCCTGGACTTCCTGGGTACTTGGCACCAGCAAGCCACTTGTCTCATTCCTCACCCATCAGTAACTCACGTCTGCCTTTCCTGTAAAATATTGCCAACGTGTCCTCTTCTTCCCGTTTCCACTGGAGCCGCCTTCCCAGGTCTGCAGCATCTCTCGCCCTCCCCACCGCAACAGTCCCCACCTTTGCTCTGGCTTCTCTCGCCTATCTGGAAATTCTTTCCACAGAAGTGAAAGTGACTCTAAAATGTCAATCAGATTCGTTCTCACACACACTTTTAAACAGTTTCCAGGGCCAGGCATGGTGGCTCACGCCTGTAATCCTAGCACTCTGGGAGGCCGAGGCGGGCAGATTGCTCAAGGTCAAGAGTTCAAAACCAGCCTGAGCAAAAGCGAGACCCGTCTCTACTATAAATAGAAAGAAATTAATTGGCCAACTAATATATACAGAAAAAATTAGCCGGGCATGGTGGCGCATGCCTGTAGTCCCAGCTACTCGGGAGGCTGAGGCAGTAGGATCGCTTGAGCCCAGGAGTTTGAGGTTGCTGTGAGCTAGGCTGACGCCACGGCCCTCACTCTAGCCTGGGCAACAAAGTGAGATTGTCTCAAAAAAAAAAAAAGTTTCCCTGTATGGATACATGCTACAGCGTGGTTGAATCTAGAAAACATGATGCTATGTGAAAAAAAGCACTCACAAAAGGCCACATATTGTATGACTTTTTTTATATGAAATGCCAAGAAGAGGCAAATTCACAGAGACAGAAAGCTGGTTGGTGGTTGCCAGGGGCTGGGGGGGTGGATGGGGAGTGACTGTTTTAAGGGTGTGGGGTTTCCTTTTGGGGGTGATGAAAATGTTCCGGAACTGAATAATAATGAGGATGACTCACAACATTGTGAATGTACTATCACTGGATTGTACATGTTACAGTGGTGAATTTTAACACATTTTTAAAAAATAAGACTTTAATGGCCTCTTGTTACAGTATGAAACTAGAATCCAAATTCCTCACCTTGGCCCACCTTGCATGGCATGATCTGGCCCTGCCTCCCTCTCCTTGCGCTGAGCCTTGCCCTACTTCCTCTAGGCTGTTGGGGTTCAGCAAGTGATACCCCGAAGCATGGGCTCTGGCATGCTGAGTCCCTTGAACTAAAGGAGACTGGAAGCCACCTCAGAACCAAGGTCTCTACGCCCCTCTCCTGCTCTCCTGTTTCACCCCTCTGTCCCCACATACAAGGAGGGGCTCTCTGTCTGAAGTTCCCTCTTCTGCCTAAAGACAGACCCTCCAGAAGGAATGCAGTTGTCATGAGTCCCCTCCCTGGAGTTTCATCAACTGGAGAAGGTTAACTGTATCTCAGATGACTCCCAGGTGACACCACACCTACACAGACTTTATCACAGACTATCACCAGCTCTGAGGGCTGCTCAGAGACGACTTTTCTTACCTGAGAAACCTTTTATCTGCATAACAAGACAACCTTGGTCCCCTCTTTCCTCCCCTCACCCTCCCATAACTTGTATTGCCACCACCCTTATAAGCCCCAGGTCCCTCTTCCTTTCTGCAGCTCAGGCTGCTGTGTACGTTTCAACCTTCTGACTGTTTTTTTTTTTTTTTTTTGAGACAGAGTCTCACTCTTGTTGCCCCAGCTAGAGTGCCGTGGTGTCAGCGTAGCTCCCAGCAACCTCAAACTCCTGGGCTCAACCGATCCTCCTGAGGGTACAAATTTTAAGGTTTCAAATAATGCCCTTGCCTCCCCTCCCCCTACCTGCTAATTTTTTCTATATATTTTTCGCTGGCCAATTAATTTCTTTCTATTTTTAATAGAGACGGAGTCTTGCTCTTGCTCAGGCTGGTTTTCAAACTCCTGACCTTTAGCGATCCTCCCGCCTCGGCCTCCCACAGTGTTAGGATTACAGGCGTGAGCCACTGCGCCCGGCCCCTGACTCTTTTTCAGGTCTCATATTTTGTGGGACTCCTGTGCATATGCTTGTAATTAAAACATTTTTTCTCTTGTTAATTTGTCTAATGTCAGTCTATCTCATAGCCTCAATTATCGAATCTTCAGAGAGTAGAGAGTAAGCTTTCTCTCCCCTACAAAGCAAATCTGCCAACCCCACCTCCAGTCCTTTGTTCCAGCTGTTTCCTCTGCTGGACATACTGTCTCCAGCACCCCCAGGGCTGGCTCCTTCTTAGCTTTTTGGTTTCCACCTCCAGAGGTCTTTCCCAAACATCCTATCTCTGCATCAGCTTTTTGCTCTTACTGTCTCTTACTGATCACAACTTGACTGACTCATGTTTGGGTTTTCTGTTGCCCCTGCTGAAGTGTGATCTCCATGAGGGCAGGACCCAGTCTGTCCTGTAGTCCCAGAATCTTGACCACAACTGGTTCTGTGGACAAGCTCAAAATTTGCAGAATGAATATTAAAAATATATATTCGTGTATACAGACTAAATGAACAAAGCTTTAAAAGTTGAGAATATGGGACATTTCTTTGCACTTTGTCGTGGACAAATAAATACACATACACCACCTATGTAAGGGATCTTAAATCTGCAAGGCATTTTCCATATCTGGCTAGGAATTGGAGAATGTGTTTTGTTAAACCAGAAGTTGAGCAAGAGATTAACTTGTGCTTAAGACTTGGTTTAGAGGCCTGGTGTTGTGGCTTATGGCTGTAATCCCAGCATTTAGGGAAGGAGGAGGCAGGAGGTATAACTTGAGACCAGCAGTTTGAGACCAGCCTGGGCAACATAGCGAGACCCATCTCTAAAAAAAAAAAAAAAAAAAAAAATTTTAATTAGCCAGGTGTGGTAGCGTGTGCCTGTGTTCCCAGCTACTAAGGAGGCTGAGGCAGGAGGATTGCTTGAGCCCAGGAGTTCAAGGCTGCTGCAAGCCATGATTGTGCCACTACACTCTAGCCTGGGCAACAGAGTAAGACCCTATCTCTTAAAAAATAAAAAAGCTCCTGGTAATACAAAATGTAAAATTTGGCCTGCATCTGAGGAACATACAGCCCCTTCAGTAGCAAGCCTTTTGCATGAGAAAAATACAAATGTTTACCAGCCTCATATTTTATTTTTCAGCCAAGATGACAGGAGCTTTATTGCGTCCTGTGAAAAGAGACAGTTACGCTTACAATGAGATGACCTACTTTCTTGACTAGGAGAATGTCATCAAAGGAATCGTTACTCCTTGTTACCAGGAAAGCATCTGAGTCTGTCCCAAGCAAGCAGCATTCAGACCGTACTTTTGCACAGTGTTTTAGTTTATCGACTGACTGTCCATACTTCAGCTCATCTTTTCTCTGAATTAACATCTCCAGGTAGGTGTTACTATGGTTTGCAGGTGGAGAAGCCCAGGCTCAGAGGGGCCATAGGACTTGCCTACAGTGACAGGCAAATGAGCTGCAGCTCTAGATCCAAATGTGTTCCTACTCAGCTCTGAGCACATTGCCTGGCTTCTCGAAGCCTCCCTTTCTCTGCCTCCCTCCAATCCTTACCTACCTGCATGGGGGGGGGGGCTGCAGTGCTAATTACATTAAATAATGTGTGGAAAGGGCCTGGCTCTGGTCATAGGCCTTTAATCTAAATTGGCTGTTGTTGTGATTTTTCCATTTAATGTAAAACTGGCACAGCCTTCCCAGGTGGCTACGATAGGCTAAAAGGGGACCCTTCTCTCTGCTCTGCATCCAAGTCTCCTGAAAGGCCAGAAAGCTGAGAGCTGGGGTCTCAGGGCCAGAAACCCATAAACATGGGTCCTCCCAGCTTTTCCCCACGTGCTTTTCACACCACACACATGCTCTCTCTCTCTCTCACACACACACACACACACACACGCTCGTGCAATGGAATTTCCAACTTGGACAGGAGAAAGGAATGTATATTGAGGCCCGAGATAGCCAGAAAAATAATCCCGCCTGGCCCCATTCCCAGGGCCAGGCGTCCCTGTGTCATCCAGACCACAGTCCCCACCCAGTTAACCTCTGACCGGCCGCCTGGTTGCTCTGCTTGCTCTCCCAGACCCACCCCTCTCAGGACAGGGTGTATGTTGGCAAGACTCAAAGGGCAGGCTGTGAGAGAGCCCAGAGAAGAGAGGAAGGAAAGGAGGCCCTCTCCCTTCCACCCAGCAGGCTAATCCCCTAGAGTAGACCACAGTGCTTCGGCCAAGGCTGTTCCAGAGGCAGCAGCTCTGCTCACTGCACCCCTGCAATGGGTAGTGGGAAATGAAAGCTGTTTTAGCCATAAAGCAGCCCCCAAACTATTACATTGTAGGCAAACAAGGACTGTCTCTGTTCTCTACCTTGCCAATAGAGCCATAGCAACCAGGTGCCTTTAAACTTTCATCTTTCTCCAGGCTTTGAGCCCCTTAATAAGGAGCAGCTGATCCTTCTGCGCTTTCATGTTCTTATCCACGCAGAGCGCTCTGCCCTGTGCCCCGTTTGCCTTTGCAGGAGCTGCAGACCCTTCCCGTTCACAGAAAATGAGCTCTGTGGTTTTATTTTGCCTGTTAGAAACCATCACTGAGCAAAGTACCTCTGTAGAGTTTGTATGGTTTATAAAATCAAAATGCTGTTTTAGGCCAGCAAGGTGGCTCACGCCTGTAATCCTAGCACTTTGGGAGGCCGAGGCGGGCGGATTGCTCGAGGTCAGGAGTTTGAAAGCAGCCTGAGCAATTGAGAGACCCCGTCTCTACTAAAAATAGAAAGAAATTAATTGGCCAACTAAAAATATATAGAATAAAGTAGCCGGGCACGGTGGCACGTGTCTGTAGTCCCAGCTACTCAGGAGGCTGAGGCAGGAGGATCACTTGGGCCCAGGAGTTTGAGGTTGCTGTGAGCTAGGCTGACACCACGGCACTCACTCTAGCCTGGGCAACAAAGTGAGACTCTGTCTCAAAAAAACAACAACAACAAAAAAAATGCTGTCTTAAACAGGTCTACCTCTGCACCTTCCAAATACAATGCGATGCTATTTTTATATGGATTGGGAATGCTCAGTGTTGGACTACAAAAGGGACTTGGACAGAATGCATGACTGACCTCTCCTAACTGGTACTGTTTTGCTTTAAGACCAACATGTGATATCAAAATAATTTTAATTTAGTTTTTTTTTTTTTATTGAGATTTTTTTTTTTACTACAAGAAAATCACAAGGGCCGTGCACAGTGGCTCACGCCTGTAATCCTAGCACTCTGAGAGGCTGAGATAGGAGGATTGCTTGAACTCAGGGGTTTGAGACCAGCCTGAGCAAGAGTAAGACCCTGTCTCTACCAAAAAGAAAAAGGAAAAAAAAGAAAATTACAAGGGTGTAATAGAGACAGGAAAGGATAACCTGTACATTAAAAGAAACTTCAAAGATGTATCAGCCAACTGTAATACGGAGACTTTATTTAGATCCCAGTTTAAGCAATGAACCTAAGAGAATGTCTGACATGTATGAAACAAACAGAAAGTTGATTTCTGATTAGATAGGTAATAATATAAGGAATTGTTCGGGTTTGTTTTAGGTGTTTTTTATCATTTTATAAAAGGGAGTTCCTTTCTTTTGGAGGTATATACTAAAATATTTTTTTTTCTTTTTTTTATTACTTGAAACTTATACTACTGATGTAAGTATACTAAAATATTTAAACAAGAAATTATATGATTTGTAGTATTTGTTTCAAGATAATATGTGAAGGAGAAGGTGGGGAGTTAGATAAAGTGTGTCAAAAGACAAAATTACAACAAATTTAATTATAGATCTTGGCTCTTTTTTTTTTTTTTTAGGTTTCCACTTCTGTGTGAGGCTCTTTTTTTTTGATACAGAGTCTCACTCTGATGCCCGGGCTAGAGTGCCGTGGCATCAGCCTAGCTCACAGCAACCTCAAACTTCTGGGCTCAAGCAATCCTCCTGCCTCAGCCTCCCAAGTAGCTGGGACTATAGGCATGCGCCACCATGCCCACCTAATTTTTTCTATATATATTAGTTGGCCAATTAATTTCTTTCTATTTATAGTAGAGACGGGGGTCTCGCTCTTGCTCAGGCTGGTTTTGAACTCCTGACCTCGAGCAATCCGCCCACCTCGGCCTCCCATAGTGCTAGGATTACAGGCGTGACCCACTGCGCCCGGCCCAGGACTTTCTGATTATACTGATTCAGGCATATTAGAACCTCCTGTTTTCTCAGGAAAAACTAGTATGTTTTGGGGTCTATCAGCTTCCTTAAAGTTTCAGTTTGATTGTATGGCATTTAGCATGAGTGACTCCATTTTGGTTTGGTCTGGTCTGTTGGGGCCCAATGCAGGGGCTCAGTACAAAACAATGGCCTCCCATGATTTTGTTTAACATGTGTTTGGCCATAGGCACACATTTCCTTCTCATTTCCAGCAAATGTTTCCTTCTTACTCTCACTGGGTTAGGAAAAGCTGGAAGCAGGTCCAGGGAGAGGACCTTCAGGCATTGTTTTTGTTTTCTGGGGTTTTTTTTGAGACAGAGTCTTACTCTGTTGTCCGGGCTAGAGTGCCGAGGGGTCAGCCTACCTCACAGTAACCTCAAACTCCTGTGTTCAAGCGATCCTCCTGCTTCAGCCTCCCAAGTAGTTGGGACTACAGGCATGTACCACCATGCCCGGCTAATTTTTTTTAGTTGTCCAGCTAATTTCTTAATATTTTTTTGGTAGAGATGGGGTCTCTTGCTCAGGCTGGTCTGGAACTCCTGAGCTCAAAGGATCTTCCCGCCTTGGCTTCCCAGAGTGCTAGGATTATAGGCCTGAGCCACCGCACCCGGCCAGGACCTCCAGGCATTGTTGATGAAGCTGAGGATTCATGACAGGTCCAGGATAGAAGCCCATAGACACTCAAGGCAAGGGAACTGTGGAGGAGAAAAAGTAATATTTTTTCCTCACCTGTCACAAGGTTCCCAGCTGAGACTCCTATTATAAAAGACAGATTAACAAGAGTAAAGCATGCAAAATTATTTAATACAATTTTAGATGATACGGGAGCCTCCAGAAATGAAGACCTCAATGGAACCATGGTTTGTGTCTGTGAAAAGAAAAATATAAAAAATAAGAAATGAAGACCTAAAGGAACAGGGAAATCTGTGTGTTTATATGGCCAGTCATGCGTAAGTATGATCAGAAGACAAAGAGTATGATCTAATAGTAATAAACTGGGGAAGTTAGCAAGGCCTGTTTGACCAGATTCCTCTCGGCACTGTCTGTGTCTTCATTCCTTTTCTGTGGGCATAGGACGTACGAGCATCTTCTGTCTGCTTCAGGGGAAGGTCAGCTTGGTTTTACCACCTGTTTTGCGGAGAAGGGTGGGGGGAAGGTGAGTGTGACCTTCCTGCTTCTGTTTTCTCATACACCACGGCGCCATATTTTGGGGTAGCATGTCTTGAACTCCACCAGAGCTGAGCTGGGCCAGGCACTGGACAAAGGGCTGGAACAAGAATGACGTCGAGACCACTGAAGCTTCATAAGGAAAGTACACTTTAGTGTTCAGGGAGCTGTGGTTGAAGACCAGAGAAATCGGCCTAAGTACGGTGAGCAAAATCAGTGTGGAGTCAGATCCAAGAAAGAAGGAACCTTGGGAGGTGAGTGGCATCAAAGGACTAAACCGATCCAGGGTTCCTCCCCGACCTTCACTTGGGGACAGTGTCTCTGGGGCCTTACCATTGTCTGCTATTCAGATGGTCAAATCATTCAAGTCCTTGTTGATTGGCATCTGTTCATACACCAGTTTTCATTTTATGGACTTGTTTGAGTTGGCAGCTCTCTAATTCCTTAATATTCAAGGTGTGGTTGGCAGATCAACAGCATCAACTTCCCTGGGAAGTTAGAAATGCAGGATTGCTGTCCTCACTCTAGACCTATTGAATCAGAATCTGCATTGTTAGCAAGATTCCCAGAGTATAGGGACAGATTTCTTCAGGGAGGTCAGATATAATTTAGTGTTGGCATGTTCATAGGCTGTAGTTATACAGTCTTTCAGGAGGACAACTTATCAATATGCATGAAAAACCTTAAAATGTGCATATCCTTTAATCCAACAATTGCATTTCTAGGAATTTATCAGAGATGTATACAAAGATGTATATGCAAAAGATGTTCAGCAAGGATGTTACTTATAGTAGCAAAAGTATAAACAAGCTAAATAGCCAATAATAGAGGCATTAAGTAATTCATAAAAGAAATTCTATGTGATCTTTAAAAATCATGTTGTATAAGAATGTTTATTAACATAGAAAAATATACATGATATATTTTGTGGAAATAAACAGGCTATAAAACAGTTTATGGGTGTGATACTATTTATGCAATGATACCATTTATACATGGAAAAATAAATAATGATTTATCTTTGATAGGTAGAATTATGGGGGTGGTTTTCTTTGTAATTTTCTGTTCTCTAATTTTTATACAATAGTTATTTCCTATTGTAATTTAAAAAACAACTATTCTCTCTTTTTTTTTTTTTTTTTGAGACAGAGTCTCACTTTATTGCCCGGCTAGAGTGAGTGCCGTGGCGTCAGCCTAGCTCACAGCAACCTCAAACTCCTGGGCTCAAGCAATCCTGCTGCCTCAGCCTCCCAAGTAGCTGGGACTACAGGCATGTGCCACCATGCCCGGCTAATTTTTTCTATATATATTAGTTGGCCAATTAATTTCTTTCTATTTATAGTAGAGATGGGGTCTCGCTCTTGCTCAGGCTGGTCTCGAACTCCTGAGCTCTAAAGGATCCGCCCACCTCGGCCTCCCAGAGAGCTAGGATTACAGGCGTGAGCCACCGCGCCAGGCCTCTCTCTTTTTTTTTTTTAAATAAAAGGTGAAAGGAAGGAATACAAATTGCGACAAGAAAAACTATTCCTTAACACAGGAAACAGGCCGGGCGCGGTGGCTCTTGCCTATAATCCTAGCACTCTGGGAGGTGGAGGCAGGAGGATCGCTCAAGGTCAAGAGTTGAAACCAGCCTGAGCAAGATCCTGTCTCTACTAAAAATACAAAGAAAT
>VSMD01141336.1:30353-48038 GCA_008750895.1 Mirza zaza | reverse complement strand
AATAGCTACTGGCCGGGCGCGGTGGCTCAAGCCTGTAATCCTAGCTCTCTAGGAGGCCGAGGTGGGCGGATCATTTGAGCTCAGGAGTTCGAGACCAGCCTGAGCAAGAGCAAGACCCCATCTCTACTATAAATAGAAAGAAATTAATTGGCCAACTAATATATAGAGAAAAAATTAGCCGGGCATGGTGGCACATGCCTGTAGTCCCAGCTACTTGGGAGGCTGAGGCAGCAGGATTGCTTGAGCCCAGGAGTTTGAGGTTGCTGTGAGCTAGGCTGACGTCACGGCACTCACTCTAGCCTGGGCAATAAAGTGAGACTCTGTCTCAAAAAAAAAAAAAAAAAAAAACAATGGGCAAAGGATTTGAATAGCTACTTCTCCAAGGAAGATAGATAAATGGCCAATAAACACATAACATCATTAGCTATCAGGGAAATACAAATCAAAACCACAATGATATACCATTTCACACTCACTAGAATGACTATAATTTAAAAAAAAGGCATAACAAGAAGTGTCAGTGAGGATGTAGAAAAACTGGAATCCTCACACACTGATAGTGGGAATGTAAAATGGTGCATTTAACTTTGGAAAACAGTCTGACAGTTCCTCAAAAAGTTAAACTCAGTTACCACATGACCAACAATTCTAGGTATATACTCTACTTCTAGGTATATACTCAAGAGAACTGAAAATGTTTCCACACAAAGACTTGTATGCAAATGTTCTACATTACTCGTAAAAGTCAAAAAGTAGAAACGACCCAAATGTCCATCAACCAATTAGATAGACCAAATGTCTATCCAATAAATGGATAGACAAAATATGGTATATTCTTTACAAAAAGATATCATTTGGCAATAAAAACAAAGTACTGATACATGCCACAATGTGGATGGACCCTAAAAACATTACTTGAAGTAAAGGAAACTAGTCCCAAAAGGCCACATATTGTATGATTCCATTTATGTAAAATGTACGGAATAGTCAAATCCATAGACATAGAAAGCAGATTAGCAGCTGCCAGGGGCTAGAGGGTAAGGTAGGGACTGACTACCCATTAGGAGTTTTTTAATGAAGTGATGAAAATGTTCTAAAACCTACTGTTGTGACAGTTGCATAATTCTGTGACTATACTAAAAACCACTGAATTGTACATTTAACACATTAACTGCCATGTGAGTTGTATTCAACTTTTCTAGTTTTGAGCCTGGGGTCTCATGAAGCACATGTAACTCACACATTTCTTCACCTTGGGAGCCTCGAGAACTATTAAGTTGCATATAACTCACACACAGAAAACAATAAAAAGTAACAAATTTTTCATTAAATTAGAAAGGATCATTTTGTTTTCAAAGTTTTTATTCTATTTTCATAATAAAACATCATGGCCCAAAGGAATAAAACTCGTTTTCTAGTGTGGCAGTCAATGTGTTAAATAGGTGAATCATACATAAATTAGATAAAACTGTTATCAAAATGCAGAAAGGATAATACAAACAGGACAGGATCAAGAGAGACCAAAAACAAACAAACAAACAACAACAAAAAACAAACTATAAAGAAGGGAAAAAAGGAAGAGAATCAAACTGTATGTCCCAGCCTTTTGGATTCTGTATGTGTTAACCCTTCAGATGCTCTGGACAAAGTTGTGGGGTCCCATCTTACCTGCATCAATGGCACACGGGTAATGGTATCGGAAGGAGCAGCCTTTGTTGTAGCAGCCCAAGGTGGCGCCTGCCTCCTGGCAGTGGGAACATTTCTGAAAGGAAGGAAAAAGTCAGGCATGTTGGTATCCCAGATGCCCCCCTCTCCTCCAGGTCCCCAGTGGTTAGACCTCAGCAGCATGTGTCTCTGTGGTTAGAGGAATTTGTGGTGGCAAGATGGACTGGTCAATTTCTAACCGCCACTCACTGACCACACCACGGGAAGGGATCCAACAATTATTTTAGGCCAAGCCTCACACATGTTGTCAAATAAAACAGAACAACACAGCAGGGTGAGAAAAGCAACCCTACAGTGCATGTGTGAACACGCCAGAAGGTAGGGCATCCAGCCCTGCCTCTGGTGTCCCCACTGTCCACCCATCCACATGCTCTGCTGGTCATTTCCTCACTGCTATTGTGAGCTGCCTGCAGATCTTCCCTGTTTACTTATGCTGAGAAAATCTGGGGTAGGAGAAAAGGGTAAGGTAGTAGAATTATATATAAATCTTTTAGAATTAAAAGTGGAATCTGGTTTCTAGTTCTTATATTTGTAAGAAGACTTTATTTTTATTTTTGATCTACTTACCCCAAATGCCCAATACAAGTATATTTTCCTTTCTGAAAATATGGGCTCCTGTGTGCAAATGTTATTTTTATACCCGAATCTTATTTTAAATGCACTAGAAGACCTGCCATGAATTTCTAGCTAAGTGAGACATTTTTCTGTAATCGAGACACTCCTCCTTATATAGTCAGGTTTTCTTAAAGTGGGGCACATCTCTGTCATCCCTGTGATGTGGCTGCTGTGAGTGTGCACCCTGTCAGTATAAGAAACACATGTCTTATGAATGACAATCATATTTGTAAAACACAACCACATGTGGCTCTACTGAGGAAGGATGCAGACTCTTCAGGTAGTGGAGGCACGCCCAGATAAGACTAAGGGGAAGATACAGACACTTGTTTCTGTGCCTATGAAAAATAAAAGTGCTCCCTAAGCAGTTACACTTGAGCTGGCTCAAGCCCCACTAACGCCGACGCAGACGGAAAATCACACTAATGCCAGCAATGCTGAAGCCCAAGTGCTTACCATGAGTCAGGAGGGCCACAGCAACGACATGGACTAACTCAGCCAGTCCTCTGAACTACCCACCGGGTAGGTGCTCCTAACATTACAGATGAGATACATGAGGCACCACAGGGAAAGTAACTTGTTCCTGGTCAGAGCTAGATTGAGGCTGACCACCTCTGGTACCCTGGAGTGACAAATGGGGGCAGGAACAGGGCTGCAAGTCCTTCAAGGGCTTTGCCCTCCTCTCAGAACACCAAGATCCTTCTGGGTGTCCTCACATCCTCATTAAGAAAGGAGAGATCACTTGGCTTAGAGTTAACCAGGGACAATTAACAGCATTCCTGATAGCCCTAGACTTTATCTACTTTTATTAGTGTCACAGAGCACCTTCCGGAAAAAGAGTTGCCATCAATCTGAGAGAATGAAGTGGCCCGCCTACCCCTTTCTTGCTCCAGGAGCCACGGCCAGGCTCAGCCATTCAGAGGGCACACATTCCCAGCTCTCTTCACCCTGAAGGGTGAGTCTCATTTAGTGGTGGCCATTTAGGAATGGGTGAGCCAAGCATTTCTGGTAGGAAAGCCTTCTGGGAAAGGGGCCTTCTGCAAAAGTTTAGTCCTCTTAGAAAAGGGTAGGAAGTGAGCACAGTGGCATGGGCGCCTGTAGTCCCAGCTACTTGGGAGGCTGAGATGGGAGAATTGCTTGAGACCAGGAGGTTGAGACTAGTCTAGGCAATATAGTGAGACCCTCATCTCTTAAAAAAAAGGGGGTGGGGAGGACAAGAGGGACAAAGAGGCCATCTTCTCACTCAGCCTCTGTGAGGACTGAATGGTGGGATCTGTAGCAGCCACTGTATCACTACAAGGGGACAGTCCTGAAGACAAAGCCAACATGCTGAGGATGGCAGAGTGACAAGAAGGAGAGACCTGGACCCACCCTGACACCACTGAGCACTAAATCACCTGACCCCAGGACCACCCCACATCCAGACTTGTTATAGGAAACTTATTAATAATAATAAAAAACCAAAAAACCCATTTCAACTTAATTTTATAACCTGCAGTCAAATATCCTACTTGATATAGGCAGAGATCTACTACTGGAGACACTGCTATATAAAGGTTAAGTATGTGGGCTCTGGAACTTAAATAACTGCCTGGTAAGTGACTCCACCACTTTCTAGCTATACCTTCTTGGCCAAATTCCCAACCTTTGTTTTTTCAACAAAGGAACTAACAATAGCACTCACCTCACAGAAATGTTGTGGGGGTTAAATGCATCAGTCCAGGCTTAGAACAGTGGTGCAAAGGTGCCAAGTGGATCAAAGGTGCCAAGTAAATTTGACTAAAGATGACCACACGCCAGACTCACACCAGACATTCTGCACAGATCATCTCGTAAGGGACACCCATGAGCAGACCTTGCCACCACCCTACTTTATAGGAAGGAGGAAAAGACAGGGAGCTTGGAGCTGAACAATGTCCATTTGTTTTCCACCCCAACTTAGCAAGCAAGAAATCACATCAATAATGATGGTTGCTTTTTTCCATTAAAAAGCACGACTAATTTACTATGTTGCATCCAAAGAGGAAAAACCCTGCTAGGTGTATTAGGGCCTTAGAAGAACCACCTTAAAGCAGTTTAGTTCAGTGGTTCTCAAAGTGTGGTCCCCGGACCAGAAGCATCAGCCTCACCTGACTTGTTCGCAATGCCGACTTTTGGGTCCCACCTCAATCTATGTTGTAACGAGTCCTTCAGTCCATGCTGATGTAAAATGAAGTTTGAGAGCCACTGGTCTAATTCAACTCCCCAACTTTTTAGATGTGGGAAAGAGACCCAGAGAGATATTATATGACTGGCTGAAGCTAGGATTCCAGTTTTCCTGAGAGCCATTTAGTGCTTTCTCCACTATACTTCCATCTCCTACAGAGCATTCTACAGATCATGGGGTGTGGTAGGCAGAATTATGGTTTCCCAAAGATGTTCATTCGAATGCCCAGAACCTGTGCCCTTAAATGGCAAAATAAATTCTTCGGATGAGATTAAGTTAAGGACCTTGAGATGGGAAGAGTATATGCTAGATTTATCCAGGTGGGCCAAATTTAATCATGTGGCTTCATAAAAGCTAAGAACCTCTCCCAGAGGGAGCCAGTGTCACAGGCCTTAGGAAGATGTGCTGATGGGAGCAGGGTAGGAGAGATGCAATGCTGCTGGTTTTAAGATTAAAGAAGGTCATGAGCCAAGGAATCACATTCTTCTCTAGAGCTCCAAAAAGGAATGCAGCTCAGCCCACATTTTTTTTTTGAGTCAGAGTCTCACTCTGTTGCCCAGGCTAGAGTGCCGTGGTGTCAGCCTAGCTCACAGCAACCTCAAACTCCTGGGCTCAAGCAATCCTTCTGCCTCAGCCTCCCGAGTAGCTGGGACTACAGGCATGTGCCACCATGCCTGGCTAATTTTTTCTCTCTGTATTTTTAGTTGGCCAATTAATCTCTTTCTATTTATAGTAGAGACAGGGTCTCACTCTTGCTCAGGCTGGTTTCGAACTCCTGACCTTGAGTGATCCTCTCGCCTCAGCCTCAGAGTGATAGGATTACAGGTGTGAGCCACTGTGCCTGGCCTCAGCCCACACTTTAATCTAGCCCAGTGAGACACCTATATTGGACTTCTAACCTTCAAAAACTGTAAGATAAAACAAGTTTGTGGCAATGTGTTTAGAAAACTAATGTTTCTAATGTTAGAAAACTAACACATGGGGATTTCCCAAGAATCTCATAATAAGAGAAGTGACTGTTCATTCTTCTTTTATATTCTTCAAGGAAACACATTTCTCCCTCATGGAGACACCTACAATTTCACTCACTTTTGTTTTTCTTTTTCTTTTTTTTGGGAGAAAGGATCTCACTCGCTGTGTTGCCCAGGCTGGAGTACAGTGCTGTTATTATAGCTCACTGCAACCTCAAACTCCTGAAGCTCAAGCAATCCTCCAGCTTCAGCCTCCCAAAAGTAGCTGGGTCTAGAGGCATGTGCCACCACATCTGGCTAATTTTAAAATTTCTTGTAGAGACATGGTATTGCAGTGTTGCCCAGGCTGATCTTGAACTCCTTGGCCTCAAGTGATCTCCTGCCTCAGCATCCCGAAGCGCTGGCATTACAGGCATGAGCCACTGCACCCAGTCTCACTTTTCATTAGGCAAATTTTGGCATCACAAGATCACTGAAGAAGGGACTCTGGGTCTGTCCTCAATGTCCTTTTTTTCTAGTTGAAGAAACAGAGGCTAAAGCAAAGGTACTTGCAGAGGATCACACAGGTATAGTAACAGAATTTAGAACTTCAGCCTTTTCTCTTCTGAACCTCAAGTTCAACATTCTTCATAGCATACTCTGATGCAAGTTTTAGTCCCCTTCATTCCCTCAACTGCCCAACATTTGAAAGTACTTCCTAAGAGCCAGGTGCTGAAGACAGACTATGAAAACTTATCTCTATATGTTCTCTGTTCTTATCTTCTATCAAAAAAATCAATACCCAGGCTTGTACCATTTCCAATTAGATTTTTATTCTTTACTTTTTGCCTGAAGAAACTACTTATACTAACATTCTCTTATACTGTAAATAATATAATAAAGTCACTGCACAGCTAAATGTCTTTTGTTTTTAACTACACTGTTGCTACAGGTTTAGCAATATTCACTCCTAGGAAAGCTAAGTCCACACAATACTACTCCCATGCAAAATGAGACACAGTAGGGGCTTCAAGCATAGTTTCTAAACCAAGGTATATTTTTCAAACAAGCAACAGCCCAAACTTCTGATGACAGAATGATCTTTTAATAGTGAAATTTCCATTTATCAAGGAGGGGAATAAAAACTACTTTTAAAGAAACTCAGACAAGAATCTTACACTTCTTGGTAGTATAAACTTGGGAAATAAATTGTAAAATGTATTAGTTTGGGGGCATGTTTAAAGCGGCCAGACACCCAACCTAAACCTTTCACCAGTCCCTGTCTCAGAGGCAGGGCTTGATGACTTGAGGTGGCAAACTACAGGGGCTGAATCAACTAAGAGCCTTTCTTGAGGGATGCTCCAAAGGAGAAGTCTACATGCTTCTTCATTCACAGAAAGGCTCTTTCCTATGAGATGTAAAGCGACCTGAATAATCACTCGGTTTAATGAGCACCTCACAGCAGCCTCAGAGTGCCAAAGCATTTGGGCCAGAGTGTTATTATTGCACCGATGACTGGTTCTGTCCAAACCTGGTAGATCACACACTTTGCTACTACTGTGTCCTGGATGACTTTTATCCAGTACTGCACACGCTTTTGCTCATGCTTACAGTATTTACTTATTCATGTCCATCCATCTCCCCTAAACTGTGAGATTCATTCCTGCATCCCCAGGCACACTGTAAATGTGGGCTGATGGAATGAATTCAATGTCTGACAAATGTGAGAGCTTGGAAACAAATAATGAGGATACTCTTCAACATGAGTTAAAAAGTTGATGCTGGTAGAGCTTGGAGAATGTGGACAAGGCATGTGTTGATTTTTGGCCACCAGCAAGAGATTTTTTTTCCCTTTTAATTATGCCTCCTATATCTAGGACAGAAGCCTCTGCTGTCCTAGCTATGTACACCAACTATGTGGCAGCAATCAGACCTATATAGGAGCTACTCTTTAAGGGAGCTACTCTTTAAGGGCCTAGGAATGTCTTTCTTTGATGCAACTCTGCATCTTATCAATCTTCTTTCAAGAGCACTTCAAGGTATTGGCCAAAACAATATATATATATATAACCCTGTATGTTTTGATCTTTGCTTCCTTAGAGCTAGCCAATCTCCTTATGTTTCCCATGAAAGCTCCTGAAACTGGCTTCATCACTTTGCTACTTGCCATTCTCACAAAGAGTTGGGAGGCAGGCTCTGGGACCTGCACTAGAGACCAGTACCACTGAGGCTTCTCAACCAACCTCTGAGAGCCAGAGAGATGCCCAGTTCTTTTCAGGTCCATTTTTTTCAATGCTACTCAAGGCATATAGTGCACAGATTTCAAAGTTGCACTTAGGTCCCACAGCTGCTCCAGTGCCAATTTTAGATACTAAAACCATGAAATATGCATTTTAATAAATTCTGGTGATACCAGTATGAAACTTTAGCCAGCGATTAACTAGCTAAAGCCTAATCATGTGTACTTAAAGACCCAAGTTCCAGGTTTGACTGGTTTTCAGAATAAATGTGGATGGTCTACTGTAAGTATTATCTAGGTGTGATACAGCACAGGCTAATGGAGAAAGAAACTGGGGGTGTCAGCACATGCATGAAAGCCAAAAGTTGTATCAATTTTGTCATCTGTAAAATAGGCATAACGATATTTGCTTTGCCTTCCTCTTAATGTTGCTGTATGAAATAACTGTGAAAGTATTTCATAAACTAGAAAGTTATATAATTGTTAGGATTTATGAATTTTTTTTCTCCTGGAATATTGCCTGTAACAAGCAGATCCTAGGTGGGCCTGCCACAGTTGTTTATAGTTCTTGTATGTTTCATTAGCAGTTCATCTCCAATGGTGTGGATGGTTAGCTCTTGGCCAAATCTCTGGACACTTCACCTCTTAGCTACTATTTACTAGTACTTTCACTGTATTTTCAATAGATTCTTCTATCCTTGACCAATACAGATTAACAGGAACTATTTTTAAAGTTTTCTGACACATTTTGCATTGGGAGGGAAGGTGTTAAATGGAGAATAAAGCTACACACAACTGTGCACAAATTAAACACTAGCAGGAGTTCAAAAGCATTGAAAATCACCCAAAAGAGGCACACTGAACATAATTAGAATAAGAAAAAGTGCCCCAACGGCTTGCCTACTGTACTCCACAGACACTGCCCTGTGTGTTAGGTGGTGAGCAGACTTGGGCACAGTGACTCCTCTGCTGCCTGCACCAGTCATCTGCCACATGCTCCTAGCCACAGATCTCCCAACCTGTTCCCACTCACGTTAGAATAATCTAAAATAATCTACTGTAGCTGACTCTAGACCCTCTACTGCCACAGGGGTTTGAGGCCTAGCTGATGGTACTAGTCTTCACAACACACCTAGAGCCTAACAGTGCATCTTCTTTGCCTCTTGGGACACAGTCATCTGTTTCCCACCATACTCGCATAAACTTTTAGTCTGATCACCTTTCAGATATAATCTGAAATAAAATTGTCCATTTAGATCCCCATTCTCTTCCCATAAAACCCCCAACCAAAAAGTAGTTCTGCTGTTGACTCCGAGAAGTATCTGTTTCTTTGAGAAAGCCTTTCAAATCACATTATAAATATAACAAGTGTCTCTGTGGCTGAGAGGGGGATGGGTGGTGGCTGGCCCTGGAGAGGTGCAAAATGCACAGAAAGCATGACCAAGGTCAAAATCTCTGAGCGAAGCTGCTTTGGCAGCCTCTCCCAGCTACATCCCTGGCCTCTGTTTTGATCCATGAGGAAAGCCTGTTGCCTTAATTCCCTTCTTAGTGTCTTTGTATCCACAAGTGGGACCAGCCTGTCTTGCAGTTTACAGTGATGATGCTTTGAATCAGGTCAGAAGGCTTGTGATTAAAGGATTTTTCTTTTAGTAATAATATCTATCCTTCCTTGTCTTTCTACACTTCATTTGCCAAACAGAGGGCATCAGAATTTAGCCACAACCATGAGCAGATAAAGAATACATTCAGAATACACATAGCTGTATGCAATGGATTTGTTCATTTTATCATTCAGCAAACAAATAATGAAAGGTTAAGATGTCTAAGATGGAAATGGGAAAGGATTTTTCTCTAAAAGATTCTATTACGTATACACCTTTTTTGTTGTTGCTGCTTTACAAATGCAGATTTTCACAAGTCAGGTAAGTTGAAAACAAGGTATAACTGTTGTACTGTGAAGGTAAGTACTGTCTAACAAAGGACAAAAAGCCAGGCTGGTGCTAATTTACAGAATCATGAAATCCAGGTTATTCTACTGTATATAAAAAAGCATTTTGACTTCCTAATGAGCTGTTTTACGGGACTTTTGATTTGCCTTATTAACATGTCCATCCTGATTCCATAGCAAAAAGCTGCAATGTTCAGAAAGTGGAAACAGGGGTTGGACAAAAACTAATAAGAACTTGGCCAGTCTGGCCTTTCTCAGCTCAGTTTTCTCTCCAAAAGTTGTAAGAGACTGTATGATCAAGGTGCCTTTAATTCTCAGTGGTCTTTCTTTTAATATTTAAGTTTCCTCATGAGTTGGTAGCATCAACTTCAGAGTATAATAATCTTTTTTTATTGATTCAACAAATTATTATCGCATGCCTATGTGTAGGGCTGAAACGGGAGTCAAAGTTCACCTAGTATGTGCCCTCAGGGCACACACAGAATGATAAGGCAGTAAAACAAAACCTAAACTGTGACACAAACAGTACTTCAGAGCTTAGAGGTAACGTCCCAAACCTAGTTACAGAGGTCAGGAAAGCATTCTTGAGGGAGTGTTGCTTGTACCAAGTTGTGAAGAATGAGTAAGAGCTACCCAGGGGAAGGGGGAACAAACTGCCTTGTGGAGGAATAAGCACATGGGGTGCAGGAGACAACTGAGCAGGATTGTGAAGAGGTGAGGAGCCCATGTGCAGGAACCTGGGGCCAATAAAGGCTGTTGCTGGGTTAGGGATGACGAGAAGAGTTTAGGTATTGGTGGAAACGCATACAAGAGGCTGCATTCAGATACTTTGGCAATAAAACTGACAGGACTTGATGACAGACTGCCCTGTGATAGGCTGCAGTGAGCCAGGCTGTCTGGTGGTATAAATGGGCACGGTGGAAGGGGAACTCTCTGAGAGGTGGAACCTGCAGCCTCAAGGCCACATGTGGCCCTCCATATCCCCAAGTGTGGCCCCTTGAATGAAGCCAAACTTTACAGAACAAATCCCTTTATTAAATGGATTTGTTTCTGTAAAATCTGTATTCAAAGGGCCGCAACTCAGGGATCCTGAAGGCCACATAAGACCCCAAGGCCACAGGTTCTCCACCCCTACCGGAGGCTTGGGGTATTAGCGCCACAGGATTCTGATGAGCTAAGCACATCTGTCACCTGCTCTAAAATGCAACTTTCCCTTAGTAACATTTTATTTACAGATTAGAATGTTTTGGACTTATAGCAAAATCCGAACTGGCATGGTCAGGAATAAGTTAATTTCAAATGACATTTCCTAGGTAACTGAAGGTAAAGCTAGAAACTATAAAACAGCCTATCTTCCTGTTTCAGTAAATGGCTCAGCATTTTTTTTTTTTTTTTGAGACAGGGTCTCACTTTGTTGCCCGGGCTAGAGTGAGTGTCGTGGCATCAGCCTAGCTCACAGCAACCTCAAACTCCTGGGCTCAAGCGATCCTCCTGCCTCAGCCTCCCGAGTAGCTGGGACTACAGGCATGCGACACCATGCCCAGCTAATTTTTTCTATATATATTAGTTGGCCAATTAATTTCTTTCTATTTATAGTAGAGACAGGGTCTCGCTCTTGCTCAGGCTGGTTTTGAACTCCTGACCTTGAGCAATCCGCCTGCCTCTGCCTCCCAGAGTGCTAGGATTACAGGTGTGAGCCATCACGCCCGGCCATGGCTCAGTATTTTTAATCAGATTATTTCCCATTACCTTAGAGTTGATTCTATACTGAGTATCCTTGTAAGATACTAGAATAAACTAGGCTTTATCAAAGTGACTCTAGGATACAACCTAGAATTTGCTTTTTGTAATAAATCTCTGCTAGCAAGCTTTTCTCCATATCATTTTGTTTCTCCTAAAGCAGAGGGCAGAAAAAAAAAATCTAGTCAAAGAAGATTTAGTTTAAATGACATTTACTTGTATGTGTCTTCCTTATATTCTGAGAGGTTTCTTGGTTTCTACCTCAAAAATATAGGCAGTCTAAAAACAGACAAGAATATGAAATGAGAAAGCTGAGGTAGAAAGGAAGTTCTTAGAGTTCTTCACTGGAGCAGAGCTGTCCATCATAGAAGCTGCTGTAGAGGCAGAACAACAGCAGCAGAGTTGCTCCTGGAGAAAGCAAGAGACTTGTGCCTGGCCCTAACTCTCACTAGCTACAGGGGCTTGGACAAGTAAGTTTCTTTAAGTCTTGATTTTCTCAACAGCACAAGGGGGATTTAGGGAGTGGTGCTGGGGGGAAAAGGTCAGGGGATCTTTTGTTATTTAACGATATACAGATAATTGCAAAAAACCTTAACGTGCTTCACAACAAAGGAAAAGAGTATTGTAAAAAGGACATTTAGGCCATTCCTAAGACACTGTATAAAAATAGAATGGAAAAATGAGTACCAGTAGGGATCCCTAGTCATTTTCTCTTACCTTCCACTCCCACGTGGAATGGATGGTCTGTAGGTCTATTTATAGTAGAGACGAGGTCTCGCTCTTGCTCAGGCTGGTTTCAAACTCTTAACCTTAAGCAATCTGCCCGCCTTGGCCTCCCAGAGTGCTAGGATTACAGGCGTGAGACACTGCGCCCGGCCATGTGGGTCTTAAATGTTCTATAATTCCCAAATTCTAATTCTCATGGGTTTTCAGCTTTCAAGTTCAGCAATAAATTTACAGAGGCAACACCAAGCAATATAAAGCAACTTACCAAATAAAAACGACCTCCTTGCCACAATTTAAGTTAAAATTATTCTTCATCCCCCTTCTAGATTATTAAAGCATAACTCAAGAAGGCTTGGTTTAATCATTTTTCCCTTGCTCAAAATGTATACATATTCTTTGTTGTAATGCCAATATATATTCTCATAACTCAAAAGGACAACACAGGTTTCACTAATGACGTTTCTTTGGGTAGCAAGCAGACTTGCTTTTTTCCCTGAAACAGTGTACATTTTAGCTTATCCACAGGTATATACACTCCATTAAAATAATTCTAATCTGAGAGTTTCTTTTACAGCCCCAGAAGAAAACTGTGCAACTTTGCTGAAAACATTATGTATTTTGTCTAAGGGAGTTTGTCCATGCTAAGAAGAAAAGGGACTTGTACTCTTTAAGAAGAAAAGAAGAGTACAGAGTGCTAGAGTCCAGGATCAGGTTTAACCCAGTAATTAGCACTTTTCCTCTGAGTAAGAGCAGAGAACCTGAGAAAAGGCTGAACCCAGCAGGAGCCAGAGCCTTGCAGTCGCCTGTGAAGAAGAAAGAGAACAGCTTTTTCTCTAAATACAGAGAGATGAAAAATGCTTATAGACAAGAGTTTAAAACATTGAAATTTAAGTTGCACAAGATCATGTACTGGCTTATTTTTATTTTACCCTTTGCTCAAACAGTGGATTAGCTTATAAAGAGAAATGATTACAATTTGTGCTTTCTGAATCTAAAAAGGCATCTTTTTAAAGAAATTACTCTCCCGGGAAGTGACTCTTGGTATAAGCTGCTTCTCTCCATGGCTCATCCTACTCAGGAGTTGGGTCTGTGCTTCCAGAAAGCCAATTACTGGAAGCTGCTTATTCACGAGGCACCCATACTGAAATGTTTATAGTTTCAGCAGCAGAAACGACAAACCTGCTGTCTGCCACAATAGGATTCCTTTAACAAGATTCAAATCTGTGAAGATCATACTGAAATGGAAATCTTCAAAGCTGTTCCAAATACTTGGCTGTGGAGGTCTTTCTACTGGCATTTGTAAGTTCCCCTTTCTTGCTTAGATCCACTTCTACCTCACCATCCTTCTCATCTGTCCCTCTTCCCAAACAGGTGACTGTCTGACTCTACTCCTCAGGGTGGTGAGTTTTTCAAGGGCAAGGGCAGCCTGACAAGAGAGACAACATAGGCACATTTAGGAGGTGCAGAAAGGAACTTTAAAACACTAGGATGTCTTGGCATACTTAAGCTACTGCCAAGGCAACTATCTACAGGGTCACTGGCCCCTATATCCTAAGACCAGTGCCCCCAATCTCGCATCCAGGCTTCAGTGGGGGTCACTTAATAAGGTGATAATGTAATAAGACATACCCTTCACAGCACATGTCAGGTCACTCTCACTATCATAGGTCATGCTTAATCTGGGGCCTTTTCTTCCTGGACACCTTGTACTGGAAGGAAAAACTTGGTCCAAATCTAGAATGAAAATGTTGGCATCTAGAGCTATGACTAGCTTATGCACCCTGAGTTTTCAGAGTTGATTTTAGCATTTCACAAAGTGTAGCTCTATGTCACCTGCACCAGCATCATCCAAAGCTTGTGTTAAAAATGCAGACTGAGTGCACCACCCTAGGAGAGGCTGTGTGGGCAGCATTCCACATGTTTCTTATCCTCAAAAAAGTTTAAGAACTATTGGTTCAATAGACCTTTATGGATATGAAAATCTTATTCTTCATTTGTTTTAGAAGATTACAGTCAGAGTAGGAAGATATTCAACAAGAATCCAATCCTTACTTCAACAGAAAAGATAAGAGAGACTTGCAAATAATATGACCAAGATTAGAAATCTGGAATAATTTTAGTATGTCTCCTCCTCCACTTCCAATTTTGATAGGACAGATCTGTTCGGACAGATCTCATTTATCCACCAACCTGACCAGGTAGTCAGTTATTATCCCCATTTTACAGGTTAAGAAATTGGGCTGAGAGGCTAAGTAACATTAAAGGTCTCCAAAAGCCAATACCTACTAATGTTTGGAAAAAAGGATAAAATGAGATCTACAAGATTGTGTAATCATTCCCCTTTGCTAACAATCTCTAGTGTAATCAAAGAACAACTATTGGGTAAATCCAGGAGTCTCCTGTGCTCTCTCCTCCTGGTCCTTGTCTCTGGGAAATATGGGCGGTGTATGGTGGTTATTGATGAAAGGTGGTTCCATCACAGGGGTTTTCTTCCATGAGTGAGATTAGAAAGAAACAAAAAGCAGAAGATAGGATTAGTGAAATTATCAAAATTGTCTAAAAACATATCAATGACTTTCAAGACCAGCCTGAACAACAGCCAGATCCCCATCTCTACTAAAAATAGAAAAAAATCAGCTGGGTGTGGTGGCATGTGCCTGTAGTCCCAGTTACTCAGGAGGCTGAGGCAGGAGAGCCACTTGAGCCCAGGAGTTTGAGGTTGCAGTGAGCTATGATGATGCTACTGCACTCTAGCCTGGGCGACAGAGTAAGACTCTGTCTTGGGGTGGGGGAGAAGGGAGAAATAAATATATATATGAATATAAATAAATGACTAAGGGATTTCAGAGTTCTCAAGTCAAATTAAGGAGCAGAGGGCAACAACTGGTGTCTGCTGGTCATGTCAGAGCTCCCTGAGGGGTCATGGGGAAAGTCTGTGTGCAGCTGGATCGTTTCCTGGAGTTTTCTAGAACTAATTTGGAAGGTCTTGCACATATGAGTTTTCTATAGCTGAGCAACAAGATCTTGTTGGCATACTGACTTTAAATGGAACTCTTTTTTTACCCTAAAGGAGGGATAGGATGAGGTGGGTCTGGGAGAATAGAATGCTGGGTAGCAATCGGTGAGATGCCATTGCTGGGAGATAATTCTCTTTAACATAGAAGAGTTTCGGCAGCACTGCTAATAGCCTTGCCTGTTGAGGAGGTGAAGCTGAAACACCAGCAGTTTTAGATACCTATCAACAACCACAGCACACCATGGCTGCCCTGCATGATATCCCCCAGTCTCTACTTGTAACCTGCCCTGATGTGTTGCAGTGAAGGAGCAAGTCATCTCTTGGAGGGCATCTGGTCCACAGTGAGTGGGCTAAATGACTCTTCTTTCACCTGGAAGGAGTGCAAGGGGAGGGGAGGTAGTGCCACTGAGAGAGACAGGTGAAGAAGCTGTTCAGAGTGGAGAATTAAGAGTGTGTTCTTGGTGGATTTTGAGTTTCAGAGGGCATGGTGGAAAGGCTTAGGGAAGCTGGAAGGTGTGAATCTTGATGTGTCTATTTCTCCTGCCATTCACTCTTCAAATCCCCCAAGGCGATCCAACAGGGCAGGTCTGAGTGCTTACACAGACCCACAGCATCCAGAGACCATGGCCACGAAATACTTACACAGGTGCTCGTCTAGACTGAGTCAGAGCTGCTCTTAGATGCAAGAAACTATCCGCTAGAAACCCCTTCATTCTGAAATGGTTATATTGCACTTAGATGTCTAGGAGGGAGGCATCTTAGAGTTAACATAAACAAAATACAACTCCTGTTCTTCCTCCAAGATTTCCTGCCTCAAGAAATGGCACTACGTTCACCTAGTGTCAACTCACATTTTTGTCCCAAAAGGCATACACTTAAAAGACGTGAACAACGAAACCTTACACAGATGACCTCTGTAATGAAGATAGAACTTGTCCCCGGTATGCTATGCCTCACAAAGAACCATACGGATAAGGAATTAAGATTATTGCTGGTTGCTCACCTCTCATCCTTTAGTTTCCCCCCTGAAACTATAAAGTAGCATATAGAAAAAAATGCCACTCAATCTCATAACCAAAACACATTTTAACATCTCTTCAATTTTTTTTACATAAATTAAA
This sequence comes from Mirza zaza, assembly GCA_008750895.1. NCBI lineage: Eukaryota > Metazoa > Chordata > Mammalia > Primates > Cheirogaleidae > Mirza > Mirza zaza. Next base: position 31,752 of record VSMD01141336.1, on the reverse strand, counting down.
ATTCTAACCAGCATTTTCACAAATTACTTCCAATATTATACACATTTAAAAATACATAATTTAAATGACATCCAAAAGCCCACCTCTTACCAGACATTACATTGCTCCTTACATATGTCTTTAAGAGAGAGCCTACCAGCCACCTTATAGATTCACCCTATACTGACCACCCCCATGCCAGGCACTAGGGTGGGCCCTGGACCAACTCAGTCCTTGGGGAGCTAATCTGGTGAGGAAGACCATCAGGTAAGTAGGCAGTTGCACTGAGAACAGGTCTAACTTAGCTCAGATGAGCACCTGTACAAGAACAGTGAGGCACAAAACTGTGAGGTATGGCCTCTGCATGCTATGGTTCTGTGTAAGCACCAAATAGTTGCATTTACCTTGGACAAGGGGAAGGATGAGTCAGTAAGGCCTCAGAGGCCTGCCCTGCCCAGTCATGAGGAACTTGGACCTGCCACTATTAGAGTGACTTGGGGCACTTGAAGAGTGAATGCTAAGTGGTGTAACAGGTAAAATTGGAGTGCTGGAACAGTACCGGCTGCCTGGGGACCAGGGGACAGGTGAGCTGGTTTTAAATTCCATGTGCTTTTCATCAATAATAGTGGATTAAATACCCAGGCCTGCTGTGAGGAGAAGGGAGGTATGCAAAGTCTTGTGCCAGCAAGCAAATACATTTCATTTTCCAAAGCATTAATATATTTTTATTCCTTTGATAAGAAACTGCCTAGAAACAAGCAAAAAGAATCATTTGTCAATTTCCTACTGTTTATCCTAATTAACTACAGTATTATCCTAGCAGACCAGCTATAATTAGTTTTTCTATGGAAAAAAACAGAATAACTTCCAAGCAAACCAGAGGCCTTCACCTGACCCAAATGAATTAAGATTTAAACTTCACAGTTTTCAAAGTCTGGAACCACCTGGCACCTCCAAGGAGCCAGCTACAACGAACATCCCCTTGAGACCTTTTAAATGAATATGCATTTCACTAGAAACCCTTCCCTTAGCTGCTCAGTAAAATACGTCAGAGAGATGAAATGCCTCCAAAGTTCAACAATGTCACTGCAACCAGATCCCACTCCCATCAGAAGGTACTAGCACCGCTTCAGACTTGAGTTGGAAATTTGTCATTCTGTTGACCTCGGTCTTGTCCATCTGCTTACATGGCAGTTCTTCAGTTCTATTTTCATAAGGTACCTTAATTGACAGCAGTATGCTGCCAACATTCTGAAATTAAGCATTAGCTCAAGTGCATACGAACAAAACGAGTCCACTGTACCTGGTTTACTGGGACAGGGTAATATAGTGCTGAATATTCTCTTCAGTTTGGTTCCTACCCAGTAAGCTCAGTGACAGGAATACATCTTTTTTTTTTTTTTTTTTTTTTTTTTTTTTT